>CAKNXH010049155.1:0-22365 GCA_932178445.1 Andricus quercusramuli
TTTAAACGAAAAGATTAATTAAAAAAAAATTAAATTTTCAAACAAAGTCATGAATTTTCAAATGAGATTCCGAATCTTCAACTGGAATATTTGAATTTTCAACCAAAAAATGTAATTTCTACACTCAAAAAAAAAAAGATTTTTGAACCAAATTAATTTTTATTATTTAAAAATAATTATAAATAAATATATTTATATATAAATAATAATAATTATAAAATAATTAAATAATTATAAAAAATAGTATTATATTAAATTACTAAAAAAGATCAATTTTCAACCAAAAATGGAATAGTTGAAAAAATTAATTTTCAACCAAAAAGATGAATTTTCAAACAAGATTAATCTTCAAACAAAAGATTAATTTAAAAAAAATTAGATTTTTAAACAAAGTCATGAATTTTCAAATAAAATTCTGAATCTTCAACTGGAATATTTGAATTTTTAACCAAAAAGTGTAATTTCTACACAAAAAAAATCGAATCAAATTAATTTTCATTATTTAAAAATAATTATAATTATAAAAAATAGTATTATAATAAATTACTGAAAAATATCAATTTTCAACCAATAATGTAATAGTTAAAAAAATTAATTTTTAACAAAAATAATGAATTTTCAACTAAAATCATGAAAATTCAACTGGAATAGTTGAATTTTTAATCAATTTCCAACCAAGAAGATTAATTTTTACCAAAAAAGACGATTTTTCAACAAAATCTTTTTGTCTTGAAATTCTTTGACCCTCGGCGTGCAGACATCTTGCGAACTGACGTCACAGCTCGAAATACCAATTCGATAAATATCGAACGCCATGCTTGAAAGTTAAAATGTCGCGGGCGGCTCGTCGTGTTTACATACAATCGTTTAAATTGGCCCCCGTTTTTTAGTGTTTTTTCGTCTATTTTAACATTGTGCTGCATTATTTTCTATCTTATATTAGTGTTTGATTGTGAAAGAGTGGAAAATTATGTTCGAAATTGGTGAAAATGAGTTAATTATCGGCGATAAATTGCTGAAAAATTTTGCCGGTTAGGAAGTGTTTTTCTGATAAAGGTCGTAGAGGTCGAAGCAAACCCAGTTTATACTTTGTTGTTTTCTTTTAATTCTTGTTTAATATGTGCGACTCTGATGCAAAATGTGAAAAATGTGAAACGGATTTGTATGAAAGTAAGGAGAATTTTTCTATATTGATTATCCTAACCTAAAAACGTGACATTTCCTCAATTTTCCTTTTTCTTTTTATAAAAAAATGTTTTTCCTTATTTACCACCAAATGTTTTTTTTTCGGATGCTATAATTTTGCCGAATTTTCAAAGTTTTGAATGCGGAAAAATGAGTATTCACGAAAGAAAATGAAACTGTCGAAAATAGTAAATTTGCAAAATTCCCGAAAAAATTAAATTTACTTCAGAATGAATATTCCATTTAAAATCAAAGATTATTTAACGGAAAAAAAACTGAAGTATTTTTTCTTGTGAGAATTAGAAATTTCGACAATTTACTATTTTCGGAAAATTGTTTCTGTAAAGTTTTTTGACTGAAAAATAAGAGGAAGAATTCAGTTTATTTTATAATACAAAAAATCAGAGGCAGCGGTGGAATTGAATGATTAAATTAATCGGATTGTTTGATTTTTTTTCAAAAATCTACTTAAAATCTTTGTAAAATAATTCAAGTATTTGTGAAATATTTTTAGTCTATCCGAAATATTTGAAATATTTCTAAAATCTTTGAAATCTTTAGAAAATCATTGTAATATTTCTGAAAAATTTACGAAATATTTGACGTATTTTAAAAATGTTTGGTCAAATTTGTGAAATTATTGAAATCTTCGGGAAATCATTAGAATCTTTGTGCAATTTTTGAAATCTATCTAAAATCTTTGCGAAATATTTTTAACCTTTGTGAAATCTTTAGAAAATCGTTGAAATATTTGTGAAATCTTTGGAAATCTTTGCGCAATATTTGAAATATTTTTGAATTATTCAAAATATTTATTAAATATTCGATAATATTTATGAAATCATTGGAAAATCATAGAAATATTTGTAAACTCTTTGTGAAATCTTTGGGAATGTTGGCGAAATATTTGAAATATTTTATAATATTTGTTAAATTAATGAAATCTTTGTGCACTCTTGGAAATTATCTAAGATCTTGGCGACATCTTTGGAAAATCTTTGCGAAATATTTTTAATCTTTGTGAAATATTTTTAATCTTTGTGAAATCTTTGGAAAATCATTAAAATATTTGTGAAATCTTTGCGAAATATTTAAAATATTTTTGTAATATTCGATAATATTCCTGAAATCATTGGAAAATCATAAAAATATTTGTGAACTCTTTGTGAAATCGTTGGAAATCTTTGCGAAATATTTGAAATATTTTCGAAACATTTTTGAAATATTTGTGAATTAATTTGTGTAATCTTTGGAAATGATTGCGAAATATTTGAAATATTTGTGAAATCATTGAAAAATCATTTAAATATTTGTGAAGTCATTGAAAAATCATTGAAATATTTGTGAACTCTTTGTGAAATCTTCGGAAAATCATTAAAATATTTGTGAAATCTTTGCGAAATATTTGATACATTTTCGAAACATTTTTGAAATATTTGTGAATTCATTTGAAAATCATTAAAATATTTGTGATCTCCTTCTGTAATCTTTGGAAATGTTGGCGAAATATTTGAAATATTTGTGAAATCATTGAAAAATCATTAAAATATTTGTGAACTTTTTGTGAAATCTTTGGAAATCTTTGCGAAATCTTTGCGAAATATTTGCAATATTTTTGTAATATTCGATAATATTTGTGAAATCATTGTAAAATCATAGAAATATTTGTAAACTCTTTGTGAAATCTTTGGAAATCTTTGCGAAATATTTGAAATATTTTTGAAATATTTGTGAATTCATTTGAAAATCATTAATATATTTGGGAAATCTTTGGAAATGTTAGCGAAATATTTGTGAAATCATTGAAAAATCATTGAAATATTTGTGAAATCTTTGGAAAATCATTAAAATATTTGTGAAATCTTTGCGAAATATTTGAAATATTTTAAAAATATTTTATAATAATTGTAAAATCCTTGAAATCTTTATGCACGCTTGGAAATGATCTAAAATCTTGGCGAAATCTTTGGAAAATCATTGAAATATTTGTGAAATATTTGTGAAATCTTTGCGAAATATTTGACAATATTTGTAAAATCATTGAGAAGTCATTAAAATCTTTTTGCAATCTTTGAAATCTATCCTAAATATTTGCGAAATATTTTTAATCTTTGTGAAATGTTTGGAAAATTATTAAAATATTTGTGAAATCTTTGCGAAATATTTGAAATATTTTTGAAATACTTAAAATATTTTTGTAATATTCGATAATATTCGTGAAATCATTGGAAAATCATTGAAATACTTGTGAACTCTTTGTGAAATCTTTGGAAAATCATTAAAATATCTGTGAAATCTTTGGAAATCTTTGCGAAATATTTGCAATATTTTCGAAATATTTTTGAAATATTTGTGACTTCATTTGAAAATCATTAAAATATTTGTGAACTCTTTGTGTAATCTTTGGAAATGTTGGCGAAATATTTGAAATATTTGTGAAATCATTAAAAAATCATTGAAATATTTGTGAACTCTTTCTGAAATCTTTGGAAAATCATTCAAATATTTGTGAAATCTTTGCGAATAATTTGAAATATTTTTGAAATATTTGATAATATTTGTAAAATCATTGAAATCTTTGTGCACTCTTTGAAGTCTATCCTAAATCTGCGAAATATTTTTAATCTTTGTGAAATCTTTGGAAAATCATTAAAATATTTGTGGAATCTTTGGAAATCTTGGCGAAATATTTGAAATATTTTTGAAATATTTTTGAAATATTTGTGAATTCATTTGAAAATCATTAAAATATTTGGGAACTTTTTGTGAAATCTTTGGGAATGTTGCCCAAATATTTGAAATATTTTTGAAATATTTGATAACATGTGTTAAATTATTGAAATCTTTGTGCACTCTTTGAAATTATCTAAAGTCTTTGCGAAATCTTTGTGAAATCTTTCTAAATCTTTGCGAAGTATTTGAAATATTTGTGAAATCATTGGAAAATCATTTAAATATTTGGGAACTTTTTGTGAAATTTTTGGAAATGTTGGCGAAATATTTGAAATATTTGATAATGTTTGTAAAATCATTGAAATGTTTGTGCACTCTTTGTGAAATCTATGAAAATCTTTGCGAAATATTTGAAATATTTTTGAAATATTTGATAATATTTGTAAAATCATTGGGAAATCATTTAAATCTTTGTGCACTCTATGAAATCTATCGAAAATGTTTGTGAAATAATTTAAATCTCTATGAAATCTTTCAAGTTCATCCGAAATCTTTGCGAAATATTTTTAATCTTTGTAAAATTTTTGGAAAATCATTGAAATATTTGTGAACTCTTTGTGAAATCTTTGCGAAATATTTGAAATATTTTTTAAATATTTGAAATACTTTTGTAATATTCGATAATATTTGTGAAATCACTGGAAAATGATAGAAATTTTTGTGAACTTTGTATGAAATTTTTTCGAAACCTTCGAAATATTTTGGAAATATTCGAAATATTTTTGAAATATCTGAAATATTTTCGAAATATTTGAAATATTTTTGAAATATTTGTGAACTCTTTGAAAATCTTTGCGAAATATTTGAAAATATTTGTAAAATCATTGGGAAATCATTGAAATCTTTGTGCAATCTTTGAAATCTATCTAAAATCTTTGCGAAATATTTTTAATCTTTGTGAAATCTTTGGAAAATCGTTGAAATATTTGTGAAATCTTTGGAAATCATCATTTGAAATATTTGATAATATTTGTGAACTCTTTGTGAAATCTTTGCGGAATATTTGAAACATTTTTGAAATATTTGAAATATTTTTGTAATATTCGATTATACCATTAAGCCATTTCCCTTTCGGGCTAGGCGATAATATTTGTGAAATCACTGGAAAATCGTAGAAATATTTGTGAACTTTGTGTGAAATCTTTGTAAATCTTTGCGAAATATTTGAAATATTTTTGATATATTTGTAATATCATTGGAAAATCATTAATATATTTGGGAACTCTTTGTGAAATCTTTAGAACTGTTGGCTAAATATTTGAAATCTTTGTGCACTCTTTGAAATATATCCAAAATCGTTGCGAAATGTTTTTAATCTTTGTGAAATCTTTGGAAAATCATTGAAATATTTGTGAACTCTTTGTGAAGTCTTTGGAAATATTTTGGAAATATTTGTGAAGTCATTGGAAAATCATTGAAATATTTGTGAACTCTTTGGAAATCTTTCCGAAATATTGGAAATATTTGAAATTTTTTTGTAATATTCGATAATATTTGTGAACTCTTTGTGAAATCTTTGGAAATCTTTTCGAAATATTGGAAATATTTGAAATTTTTTTGTAATATTCGATAATATTTGTAAACTCTTTGTGAAATCTTTGGAAATCTTTGCGAAATTTTTGAAATATTTTTGAAATATTTGTGATATCATTGGAAAATCATTAATATATTTGGGAACTCTTTGTGAAATCTTTAGAAATGTTGGCGAAATATTTGAAATCTTTGTGCACTCTTTGAAATATATCCAAAACCTTTGCGAAATGTTTTTAATCTTTGTGAAATCTTTGGAAATATTTTTGAAATATTTGTGAATTCATTTGAAAATCATTAAAATATTTGTGAACTCTTCGTGAAATCTTTGAAACTCTTTGCGAAATATTTTAAATATGTTTGAAATATTTGATAATACTTGTGAAATAATTAAAATATTTGGGAACTCTTTGTGAAATCTTTGGGAATGTTGGCGAAATATTTGAAATATTTTATAATATTTGTTAAATTATTGAAATCTTTGTACACTCTTTTATATTCTCTAAAGTCCTTGCGAAATTTTTGGAAAATCATTGAAATATTTGTGTACTCTTTGTGAAATCCTTGGAAATCTTTGCGAAATATTTGAAATATTTTTGAAATGTTTGATAATATTTGTAAAATCATTGGAAAATCATTGAAATCGTTGTGCACTCTTTGAAATATATCTAAAATTGTTGTAAAATAATTTTAATCTCTATGAAATCTTTTAAGTCTATCCGAAATCTTTGCGAAATATTTTTAATCTTTGTGAAGTCATTGGCAACTCATAGAAATATTTTTAAACTCTTTGTGAAATTTCTGGAAATCGTTGCGAAATATTTGAAATGTTTTTGAAATATTTGAAATGTTTTTGAAATATTTGAAATATTTTTGAAATTTTCGATAATATTTGTGAAATCATTGGAAACTCATAGAAATATTTGTAAACTCTTTTTAAAATTTTTGGAAACCTTTGCGAAACATTTGAAATGTTCTTAAAATATCTGATAATATTTGTGAAGTCATTGGAAAATCATTCAAATATTGGGGAACTCTTTGTGAAATCTTTGGAAATCTTGGCGAAATATTAGAAATATTTTTGAAATATTTGATAATATTTGTAAAATCATTGAGAAATCATTGAAATCGTTGTGCACTCTTTGAAATCTATCTAAAATTTTTGTGAAATAATTTAAATCTCTATGAAATCTTTCAATTCTATCCGAAATCTTTGCGAAATATTTCTAATCTTTGTGAAATCTTTGGAAAATCGTTGAAATATTTATGGAATCTTTGAAATCTTTGCGAAATATTTGAAATATTTTTGTAACATTCGATAATATTTGTGAAATCACTGGAAAATCATAGAAATATTTCTGAACTTTTTGTGAAATCGTTGGAAATCTTTGCGAAATTTTTCAAATATTTTTGAAATAATTGAAATATTTGATAGTATTTGTTAAGTCATTGGAAAATCATTGAAATATTTGTGAACTTTTTGTAAAATCTTTGAAAATCATTGCGAAATAGTTGACATTATTTGTGACATCATTGGAAAATGATTGAAATGTTTGGGAACTCTTTGTGAAATCTTTGGAAATCTTTGAAATCTATCTAAAATTTTTGTGAAATAATTTCAATCTCTATGAAAACTTTCAAGTCTATCCGAAATCCTATGCAAATATTTTTTTAATCTGAAATATTTAATTTTTAACCCATTTAATTTGAAATTTTTTAATTAAGTAAGACATTTTTTTTTAATTTTCAAGCCAAAAAAGGAATTTTCTAACGATTTTTTAACCCCAAATGTATGAATTTTAAACAAGAAAGTTCATTTTCGACCAAATATTCTAATTTTCTACAAAAAAATTTGAACTTTCCAGCAAAAAGAATAATTTTCCTTAAAAAACACCAATTTTTAACTAAGGAGATAAATTTTCAACTACAAATATAGTAGTTGATATTTTAATGCAAAAAGAATTTAATTTTAAACACAACGACAATTTAATTAATCCAAAAAAGACGTCTTTTCAACTAAATTGTTGATTTTTAAAAAATTTTTAGCAATATTTTACTTTTCATTTAAAATTAACAATTATAAATCAAATATTAAAAACTAAAAAATTTTAAACAGAATTATTTAAAATAGAAACCCTTGAATCTTCCATATTTCAGAGTTAGAATTTGTTAACTTTGCTGGGAAAATTTTAAATGATTTTTCATTTTTAAAAATTAATTTCAAGTTAATATTTAAAAAGATTTAAAAAAATTGTGAATAATAAATAACAATTAAACAATTATTTATTTGGAAAATAATCGAGTAAGTTTAAAATATATTTTGAAGTTTTGAAAAGATTTCAAAATAGTTTGAAACGTTAAAAAATCTTAAAACACTTAAAACACAATGTAGATTTTTGAAGATGTCGAACACAAAATTTATAAGCTTTTTAAGCATTTTTAAAAGTTTTAAATGAATACAAAATTTGCATCGAAATTCCTAGAAAAACTGACAATAATTTTTATTTGGGAAATTGAAATTGTTGGTTGAAATTAATTTCTTTGTTAAAAATTTAACTATTTAGTTGAAAATCTATGTATTTTCGATAAAAAATTAATCTTCTTAGTTTACAATATACCTGTTTCATTTAAAATTCATATAATTTGTTGAAAATTCACATATTTGATTGCCAATGAACTTTTTTGTTGAAAATTAATATTTTTTGTTGAAAATTCTTTTTTGTTTGTTTGTAAAATTAAACTATTTGTTTAAAAATTAATGTTTTTTTTAATTCAACTATTTGATTAAAAACTGGGGTATTTTCCGTTAAAAATTAATATTCTTACTTTAAAATACAACAATTTGATTCAACATTTTTTTTTTCGTTGAAAATTCGTCTCTTTGTACCGAAAATTGAATTATTTGGTTGAAAATTAACTTTTTTGGTTAAAAATTAACTTTTTTGGTGAAAATTAATATTTTTGATTGGAAAATTCGTCTTTTTGTTTGGAAAATTGAACTATTTTGTTGAAAATTGACTTTTTTTATGGAAATTCAACTATTTAGTTGAAAATCTATGTATTTTATTAAAAATTATTGCTTTTAGTTCAAATGGAATTTGAAAGCTTTTTATTGATCTTCAAAGGTTTTGAGAAAATAAAAAAATTCCTTAACTTTGCTTGGGAAAATTTAAAATGATTTTTTATTTTGAAAAATGAATTTTAAGAGACTATTGAAAAAGGGTTTTAAACAATTTTGAATAATAAATAACAATTGAACAATTATTGATTTGGAAAATAATCGAGTAAGTTTAAAATATATTTGGAAGTTTTGAAAAGATTCCAAAATAGTTTGAAACGTGAAAAAATTTCAAAAAATTTAAAATACAATGTAGATTTTTAAAGATGTCGAACACAAAATTGATAAGCTTTTGAAGCGCTTTGAAAGGTTTTTATTGAATAAAAAATTTTTATCAAAATTTCTAGAAAAACTAACAATAATTTTTTGTTTGAAAAATTAATTTAAAAAAAATATTTAATAAGATTTCCAAAATTTTTAAAAAATAATCTGGACGATTTGAAGGTAATTGTTTTACTTTTGTAAGATTTTCCAAAATTTTGTTGGGAAAGTTCGAGTTCCAAGATAATAAAATTATTATTACATTCCTGGAAAATTTTACAATTATTTTTTGAAACATATTTTGAAGCAAATATTTAAAAAGATTTTAAAACAAATTTTAATGTATACATTATTTTTTCTAGCCTAAAATCGTTTAAAATTACATATTTTGGAAAATTTATAAATTTTTTTTAATTCTTCAATTCGTAGCATTCAAAATAATAACGTGGATTTATTTTTTTTATTTTTATTTTAACTGTATAATGCATAAAAGTTAAAAATTGAAATTTTGTAGTTTAACGGCTTTTAATTAAAAAATTTTCAATTGAAGAATTGGATCAAAAAGTTTATAAATGTTCAAAATCATATTAATTTAAGCAATTTTAAGCTCGAAACATTAATTTATACATTACAAATGTTTGTTAAATCTTTTTGAATATTCTCTTAAAAATTTGTTAATTTTGTACAATTTTGTGAAAATCCTGCAAAACTAAAAAAATTACCTTGAAATCATCCAGATTCTTTTTTGAAAATTTACGAAATCTTATTAAATATTTGTTTCAAAATAACTTTTTCAACAAAAAATGTTGTTAGTTTTTCTAGGAATTTGTATACAAATTTTTTATTAATTTAAAACCTTTCAAAATGCTCAAAAATCTTATAAATTTTGTGTTCAAACATCTTCAAAAAATCTACATTGTATTTTAAATGTTTTTAAATATGTTCACATTTCAAACTATTTTAGAATCTTTTCAAATCTTTGAAATATACTTTAAACTTGATTATTTTTTAAATAAATAATTGTTCAGTTGTTATTTATTATTAAAAAATTTTGTAAGCCTTTTCAAATAATCTCTTAAAATTAATGTTACAAAATAAAAAATCATTTCACATTTTCCCAGAAAAGTTAAGAATTTTTTTTTATTTTCTCAAACCCTTTAAAGAGCAATAAAAAGGCTTCAAAATTTTATATTGAAATCTTCAAAAATCTAAATTTATTTATTTATTTTTCGAAAATTAATTTAAAGAGAAAAATTATTGTTAGTTCTTCTAGAAATTTTGAAAAAAAATTTTTGATTGATTCAAAACCTTTCAAAATGCTTAAAAAGCTTATAAATTTTGTGTTCGACATCTTCAGAAATCTACATTGTATTTTAAATGTTTTGAAATCTTTTCACGTTTTAAATTATTGTGGAATCTTTTCAAAAATTCTAAATATATTTTAAACTTACTCGATTATTTTTCAAATTAATAATTGTTCAGTTGTCATATATTTAAAAAAAATCTTTGTAATCTTTTTAAATATCCTCTTAAAATTAATTTTTCAAAACAAAAAATCATTTTAAATTTTCCCAGCAAACTTAAGAAAATTTTTTCATTTTCTTAAAACGTTTAAAGATTCTTTAAAAGCTACAAAACTTTGTTTTAAAAGTTTTTCATTTCCCGAAATCTTTTCTAGTTTTAAATTAAATTTGGATCTTCGAAAAACTTTTAAACATCTCTTAAACTAACTCAAATTTTTGCCAAATTGATAAATATTCATTTGTTATTTATGCATCAAAATTCAATAATTTCACATAAATATTAAAAACTTGTTAAATAGAAGAATTAAAATTGTAACGTTTAAAGTTTTAATCTTTTCGAAATGTTTGGAAATCTTTGTGAAATATTTAAAATATTTTTGAAATATTTAGTAGTACGTATTTGTAAAATTATTCAAATCTTTGGGAAATCATTGAAATCTTCGTACACTCTTTAAAATCTATCTGAAATTTTTGTGAAATGATTGAAATCTTTTAAATCTATCCAAAATCTCTACGAAATATTTGTGAAATTTTGTAAATATTTGCAAAATCATTGACGTTTTTGTGAAATCTTTTAAGTCTATCCGAAATCTTTGCTAAATAATTCAAATCTTTGTGTAATTTTTAAAATTGGTGAAATCTTTGAAAAATAATTGAAGTCTTTGTGAAATCTTATTTATCTATCCGAAATCTGTGATAAATATTTGTAATCTTTGCGAAATGTTTGAAATCTTTGTGAAATCTGTGACAATACGAATTTGATACCTGTATTTTATTATTTACTTTTTTTTATGAATTAGAAGTTTTGAGTCGCATCGACTACTTTGGTCATTAGCGACTACATTAATTACATAATATCTTCTATTAGTTATACATGTACATTAGATTCAAGTTTGTCTTTGTCCTCTTTCGTTTTGTAATGTTTAGAGAAATATAACAGAATGTACATCAAGATAGAAGAACAAATTTTCACATATAAAAAACACAGAAGGAATAATATTATAAGTATGTTGACATTTAGCACACATTGAGAGAAGGCACCGATAAATTAACACTCTAGATTAAATTTCGGATTCCAATATCATCTAGGAAGTTGAGCGCATTGCTGAAGGTAACTGGATCAGTGAGCATTCGCTTGAGGTCGGTTCCGATTTTATGTTGATTCCGTTTAATTGTATGATTTGAGCATTCCGTCAGTATGTGTTTAATGGTGAGATGTACTTCGCAGGTATCACATTTTTCCGGATCACTTTTTGTAATCAGGTAGGAATGTGTCAAATTTGTATGGCCAATTCTTAGTCGAGTGAGTGTCACTTGATCCTTTCGGTCCTCTAAGAGTCTAAGAGGATCTGATTTTTTTCAAATATGTCCTTTCTAATCAGGTGCAGTTTAGTGGTTATACTGTTCTTCCATTGCTCATCCATAAGGAGTTAATAGCATTACATATCCATATCTTAAGATCCTTGTAATATACAGGCACAGGAATTTCAGGCTCTGGAAGTAAACAGGCAGATTTAGCTAGTGAGTCAGCGTTTTCATTTCCTTCAATACCCATGTGAGATGGAATCCAAATCAGAATAATTTCTTTTCCTCGATTTTTTAGGTTGTAGAAAGACTCTTGTAATTCTTATGTGATGTGATCAAAGTTAGTTATATTTGTAGTAGCCTCAATAGCAGACAAGGAATCACTGAGAATGATAAAACGGGAATCATTACTTCTGTCAATAAATTTCATGGCCTGTAAAAGAGCATAAGTTTCACATCTAAATATACTATAGAATTCAGGCAGCTTATACTGGAATTTTTCATCTGGTGTCACCACCGAGCAACCACATCCGAAGTTTGATTTAGATCCATCAGTATATATTTGAGTGTGATTTGGAAAGGAGTTGAGGATCTCAGTTAAGGCATTTTTGTACTTTTTAGAGTCAGTTTTGTTTTTGGGAAGTTTACGAAGATCAGTAATAATGGTTGGTACTGGAAATTCCCAATAGGGAAAATTATGGAATCTTCTGCAAGCAATCTCTGGAAGTTCGAAGTTAATTTCTTGGAGGTATTGGTTCATTCGGACGTATAGAGGCTCTGGGGCTCTGGGATGTTTATTGTAGACGTCCTCATAGTTTCCGAGAAAAAGATTATTGTACACAGGATTTGATGGAGTTGATGCTATCGAAGTAGCATAGTTCAGACTTAGTTGCATTCTTCTTTACTCCAATGGGGATTCACCTGCTTCGGATAGGATGCTATTTACCGGACTTGAGAAAAAGGCTCCCATAGCAATTTTTATTCCAGCATTATGAATGGGAGAGATCATGTCTAAAGCGTTTGGATTAGCTGAATTATAGACTATAGAACCATAATCCAGTTTGGATCTAACAACGGCTTTGTAGGTATTGACCAATAATTTTTGATCAGCACCCCAATTTCTTTTAGCGAGGGCTTTAATAATGTTAAGTCTTCTATTACAGTCTGTTTTTAAGTATTTGAGGTGGGAAATCCAGGTAAGCTTATTGTCAAAAAAAAAGCCCTAGAATTCTTATTGTATCTACCACTTCCAGCTCATGATTTTCCAGATATAACGCGGGAGCCTGATCGTAGGATTTATGTCTAGAGAATAAGATGCACTGGGTTTTGGTTTTACAAAATTTGAAACCAGTTTTTCCAGCCCACTCTTGAAGATTATTGAGACACCTCTGTATTAATTCTTGCGTAATAGGGAGATCTTTCCCACTACAGTAGAATGTGAGATCATCAGCGAAGGCATTTTTTTTAATTGGTCGAGGAATACATTTGGTGACGTCATTGAAGGTTATTAAAAAGAGAGTGACACTGAGGACTGATCCTTGGGGCACTCCATTTTCAAGTTTTACTCTTTTGGATAAGTGACCATTTACTCGGACTTGGATGAATCTTTCCAGAAGAAAGTTCTTTATGAAGATTAGCATTGATCCGTCGACATCATTATCGAGTAGTATATGAAGGATTCTATTTTCCCATCAGACCATTTCGTAGAATTTCTCAATGTCTAGTGAAACTGCCAGAAGGTGTTGGCCATTGACAAATGCATCACGTATACTTGTTTCGAGATTTATTAAAGAGTCAAGAGTAGATCGGTGCTGTCTAAAAGCACTTTGGTGAATATCAAAAAATCCTTTGTTTTCTAAAAACCATCTAAGTCGTTTGTTGATCATTTTCTCCATAAGTTTACACATGTTACAAGTTAAGGCGATAGGTCGGTAGCTGCTAGCTTTTAATCGGTCTTTTCCTGGTTTATGGATTGGAGCGATAAGAGATTCTCTCCATCTTTCTGGGAAAACTTTGTAAATCCATATACAGTTGAAAACATCAAGCAGGTATTGTAATACTTTCGGAGAGATTTTTAAGGATAATATTAGGTATTTTGTCAGGTCCTGGACTAGTGTTTTTTGATTGCTTAAGTGCTGACATGAGTTCGTTCAATAGAAGAGACGTGTTTATGACTAAGTTTTTGTTTTCTTCAAACCTTGGGTCAGTGAAATCGTCATTTTCAAGTTTGAAGGCGAGAAAGTTTTCATCATAGTTTGCGTTGCTGGAATTAGATGCGTTATTGTCGGCCAGTTCGTCAGCAATTTCAGTAGAGTCAGACGAAATCGAACCATTCATTTTTTCCAGGGCTGTGATACGCATAGTGGTTCCACTTCCTTCGATTGCGTTTATCTTTTTCCAAGCCACAGAACTTGGAGTATTATATTTTCATGAGGAAGTGAATGTGATCCACGAACTTCTGCTGCTTAGTTTGTTTGTCTTCCTTGAGATGGCTCGCAACTTTTTCAGTTCAATCTTATTTTCAGTAGTTTTGTGCTTTTTATAGACGTTATAAGCATGCTTTTTTTGTCTAATAGCTTCTTCAACTTCAGCATTCCACCAAGGGACTTGTTTTTTGAATGATTCACAAGACGTTTTCGATATAGATAGATCAGCAGCCTCGGTGATAGCGGCCACTAATTCAGTAATAATGTTGTCAATTTCGTCTTTATTTTCAGCCGAAGGAGTTTTTAACTGGTCGATTTTTGTATCAATTGTAGTTTGAAATAGTTCCCAATCAGCTTTTTTGAATTTCCATCTCGGAATATAATTATATAGAGTAGGATTAGGGTTTTGTAGTTCCAATTTAATAGGAAAGTGATCACTATCATAAAGGTCCTCCGAAGCTTCCCAATTTAACCTGTGAGCTATACCTGCACTACAAAAAGATAGATCTATCGAACTAAAGGAGGCATTGGAAATATTTAAATGAGTAGGTTGACCATTGTTCAAAAGAATGATTTCAGGATTATTCAAAAGTTTCTCAATTTTCTTTCCTCTTGTGTCGGTATGATTTGATCCCCAAAGTTGGTTGTGACTATTGAAGTCACCTAATAGATGTATGGTTCTGGAAGTTGATTAATGAGCTGCTTGAGCTCAAGAAGACAGAAATCATATCGACTTGGTATGTATACATTACGAAACACATAGTTCATTAAGAGTTAGAATTGATACAGCTACAGCTTCCAAGTTGGTGTTGAGAGATATTTCCTTGTAGTGTAAACATTTTTTGAGATAAATTGCAACACCTCCACTAGCAAAATTAATATTTAAACGGTTTTTAAAGACAGAGTTGTATCCTCTGACGTTTGCACAAAAGGAATCTTTAAAATTTGTTTCTTGTAAACAAATTATGGAAGAGTTTGAGTTTTTGATAAGTAGCTGAAAATTTTGGCGGCGAGAGTAAAAGCCGTTTAGATTCCATTGAATAATTTCCAGAGCCATTTATTAGGATTAAGTAGAGAAACTTTTAATTGTCGTTGTCTTCAGACATTGATAGAGAATCATTTTCAGAGCAAGAACTGGGGAATCCTTTGAGAGATTTTTCTAGTAAATTTATTATTTTGGTACTTCTGTACTTTGCAACTCGATCCGTTATTTTGGGATATAATTCTCTCATCATAGAGATGAGAGACTGAATATCATCGGTGTATTCTTTGGCAATAGTGGAAGGATTAGCAGCTCCCGTAGCCTTATCGAAGAAGCTTTTGTACTGTATGTAGTTGAGGGGATATTTTGAGCAGATTTTTCCAAATTTGATCTAATTGGCTCCAATAGACTGTGAATGGCCTTTTCGTCCTCAAGGGGCGTACTTTTGTTTTTCTTTAGCTTCTTTGATTTTGGTTGTTTAGCGAGTTTTCAATCCTTTTCCTCATTTTTGGAAAGGTTTTTGTTTAAGTCTGCTGCATGTTCCTGAATGGCCTGTTTGTCCGATATTGCAGAAGAGCTAGTATCAGAGAGAGCAGGGCGTTTGCTGCCTGTGTTTAGGGGTGTTGGAGGAAGTTCTGGAAAAGCTTCCAACTGATTGCTCACTACTGTGTCAAGGTTGGGGGTATTATTTAGATCAATGAGTGGTGTCGTTGTCGGAGTAGAGTTGATAGCATTCAGTTTGGCAGATGCCTCATCCGGAACATTTTTGCAATTTTTAGCAATATGTCCTGCTTGCTTACACATGAAACACGTTAGGTTATCAGTCGATAGGTATATTCGATAATAGGTGTCCTCATAGTTAACTTGCAGGGAATCTGGAATTTTCGAGATACTATCAGGGTGTATGTATACCTGTCTTCGGAAACTAAGTATATGGGCGAAACCAGCCTCAGATAAACCAGCTCTAACAAAGGATAATTGGTAGGTTGTTGTTATTCCAATATCTTGAAGTGCTGTTATTATGACAGTGTGTGGAATAACAGGGCAGACATTTGATAGTATAAGTTTCTTGTGTTAAGTAATGAAAGGTCGAAGCTCTAAAGCGTATTCCCTAATGTTGACATGTGCGTGTTTATCTGTAAGTTCATCCACTAGTTGTTTACTGGCAAGGAACATACATACTCGATCATTGGACATTTTTTATGCAAATCTGATATTGGCTGATCCAACCAGTTTTCCTATTTCCGTTGTGTACTCTTTTAAAGGAATTTCCTGTTTCGATTCAATGACGATTGCTTGGTCCTTTTTGGGGAATGAATCTCGTTCTGTTGCAGCTGCATAGCTGTTCATGTTGTTTTTGCTAGATCTTTTTGGTTCGAGACTGTAGAGGTGGATTGACGATGGGTGTTATCACTATTTTGGGTATCCATGATTTGAAGGATGCATTGATACACTCTTCCCGAGATTTTTACTCGCACTCGAAAATTACGAATTGCAGCACTCACCAGTAGAAAGCGACACACGCGTTCAATATAGGCACAGAGCACACTCGTAAACACATCCGACCACGACCGAGAACGAGACGGAACTGATTTATTATTTACTGTTTATTTATTATTTATGTAAAATTTTTACATAGTATAATATTATTATACTTTGTATTTATATTGTTGAGTCTTTATATTTTTGTTTAAAAAAATTGAGACCTTTTTATTTGTCGAATTGTAATAATAGTGAAAAGTTCTCGTACTTGAATTTTTATGATTTTTTTTTGCAGCGACACAAAGACAGATTTTTTTGAATTGTGTCTCGTCTTCATCGTCTCCAGTTTCTTCTTCCTCAACTTCCAGTTTCGACGAGGAAGTTTCGATATCAACTATAATTGATTACCTGTACAAATATTTGAATGATTCTAATCAAAAGTGAGTTTTGAAATTTTATAAATCTTCTGTATTGTAACGTTTTGAAGATGCAGGAATTTCAAAATATAAATATGTTTCCAATCAACTGGAATCTTTAAAAATATTTTAAAACCGTACAGGTCTTATAAAATTGTTCTTAAAATTAACTTTTTAAATTAATTTTAAAAATTTGTTTATTTCCCTAAAATATTTGAAATCTTCCGAAATCTTTTGAAATCCCTTTAAACTTTTTAAAGCTCTTGAAAATATCTTAAAGTTTTTAAAATTACCCTAAAATCTTAAATATTTTTCGAAAACCCTTAAAATTTTAGAAATCGTTTGAAAATTTCTTGGAATATTTTAAAAGATACTAAAAACTTATAGGTTCTATACAATTGTTTTGAAATTTTTTTTCAATTAATTGAAATTTCTTTTTTAATTTCCATAAAATATTAGAAATCCTTTGAAATATTTTGAAATTCCTTCAAAATTTTTAAAGCTCTTGAAAACTTCTTAGAATTTTAAAAAATGCCCTAAAATCTTTAATATTTTTTGAAATCCCTTCAAATTTTTGGAATCACTTGAACCTTTCTTAGAATATTTTAAAACATACTGGAAAGTTATGGGTCCTATAAAATTGTTCTGAAATTAATTTTTTAAATTATGTAATTTTTTTTTAATTTCCTAATATCTTTGTAGTCCTTTGAAATCTTTTGAAATCCCTTCAAACTTTTTAAAGCTCTTGAAAATTTCTTCGAATTTTTAAAAATACCCTAAAATCTTCAGTATTCTTTGAAATCCCTTCAAATTTTTTTAATGGATTGAAAATTCCTTAGAATATTTTTACAAATACTGGAAACTTATAGGTCCTATCAAATCCTATAAAATATTCCGAAATTCTGGTAAATTCTTGAAAACTGTAAGACATTTTTTTTTAATACTTCAAATTTATTAAAATCTTTTAAATCTGTTAAAATTCCTTTAAATTTGTTAAAGCTCCTGGAAGAACCTTGGAATGTTTTAAAATATGTACCCTAAAATATGTAAAATCCCTTTAAATTTCAAAAATATATTAAAAATCCCTTATAATTTTTTCAGATACCCTAAAATCCCTTTAAATACTTCAAATCTCTTGAAAATTCATTAACAACTTTTAAAATAGCAGACAAAATTAAAAACCCTGGAAATTTTTGAATTATATTAAAAATCCCTTATAATTTTTTCAAATACTCTAAAATCCCTTTCAATTCTTCAAATCTCCTGAAAATTCATTGAAATCTTTTAAAATACCATAAAAAATTGAAAAACCTTTAAATTTTTGAAATATATTAGAAATCCCTTATAATTTTTTAAAATACCTTAAATTCTTGGAAATATTTTTAAATCCCTTCAAGCTTTTTAAATCTCTTGAAAATTTCTTAGAATTTTAAAAAATAACCTAAAATCTTTGATATTCTTCGAAATCCCTTCCAATTTTTTTAATCGTTTGAAAATTCCTTTTAAAATCTGTACCCTAAAATATGTGAAATCCCTTTATATTTTTAAAATATATTAAAAATCCCTTATAATTTTTCCAAATACCCTAAAATCCCTTTAAGTACTTCAAATCTCTTGAAAATTCATTTAAATCTTTTAAAATAGCATAAAAAATTCAAAAACCTTGAAATTTTTGAAATATATTAAAAATCCCTCACAGTTTTTTAAAATACCCTAAAATCCCTTTGAATTCCTCAAATATCTTGAAAATTCCGCGGATCATTTAAAATATTTGAAATCTCTGGAAATCTCTTCAAATTTTCAAAATATGTTAAAAATCACTTATACTCTTTTTAAATACCCTGAAAATCCTTTAAATTTTTTAAATCTCTTGTAAATTTTTTGAAATTTTTTGAAATCTCTTCAAACTTTTTAAAGCTCTTGAAAATTTCTTAGAATTTTGAAAAATAACGTAATATCTGCAATATTTTTTGAAATCCTTTCCAATTATTCAAATCGTTTGAAATTCTAGGAAGTTTTTAAAAACTATGACATTTTTTTCATACCTAATATTCATTAAAATCTTTGAAAATTCCTCGGAATCTTAAAAAATACCATAAAATATTTATTTAAAATTTAAAATATATATTAAAAATCTCTCATCATCATTTTAAATACCCCAAAACCCTTTAAATTCTTCAAATCTCTTGAAAATTCTTTGAGATCTTTTGAAATTTCTTCAAACTTTTGCAAATTCGTTGGATTTAAAATACCCTTAATATTTAAAATCCCTTGAAATCCCTTTTTCTTTTAAAATATTCTAAAATCTCATAAATTCTATAAAATCATTCAAAACTTGTAAAATTCTTGTAAAAGGTTTTGAAATTTATAGAAACATTAAAACATGTTTAGAGCTTTTTTATATCTACTGAAATCCCTTAAAAATCCTTCTATTAATTTACTTGAAATTAAATTGAATTCAATTTTAATTTTTAATTTTTTAATTTAATTTTATAAGGTTTACCTTTTAAAATTTTTCAAATGCCTCAAAAATTTTATGAAATTCTTCGCAATCCCTTACAAAAAATTTAAATCTCCTAAAACTCTCTCAAATCCTTAAAATAATATTAAATTGCTTAATTAATTCTTGCGAAAGTCCTTGATCTGCCTTATAAAATCTTTAAAATTGAGATCTGTTGAAATATTTGAAATCCTAGAAATCTTAAAGTAAAAATAATAAAACAATGAAATAAAAATGCTAATTTGATTGGAATTTTTGATTCAGGATCGAAATTCTCGAGGATCTTCGAAAATCTCTCGTAAAAGTCTCCCCAAATGGCCGAATAAATTGGACCTTATTTAAGCAAGGATCTCGCATCTGGATTTCCAATCTTCACAGGCATCAGTCGCAAGACGGAAATAATAACAATCAGGATGACGTGTAAGTTTTGTAAATAATTCGAAATTGTTCACAGAATTTTTCAGCATTTTAAGGAGAATTTTTGAAAATTCAAGCCGGTTTGAATTGAATTTTCGGCAGTTTGAATCAAAGCCTAAAATAGCTCAAGTTTCGGGCTACAAACGCTTTTAATTTCTAAAATTTTAAGTAAGAGTATTGCATTTTCAACAAACTAGATGAATTTTCTACCAAAAAGACGAATTTTCAACAAAATTGTTAAATTTTCATTCAACTAAATGAAGTTTAACTATAATCATGATTTTTAAACAAAAGAATGAAATAAAAATGCAGTTGAACATTTAAACAAATGAAAATTTCAATTTTACATAACAAAATAATTGCTTTTAACGAAATAGTTACATTTTTAACCAGAAAAAAATCATATTTTTACCAAAAACAAAGAATTTTTAAAACAAAAAGAATTACTTTCAAACAAAATTGTTAAATTTTTAACTAAATGCATTAGATAAATTTTCAATCAGAAATAGAACAGTTGATTTTTCAGTTAAAATATCAATTTTGAACCAAAAAATCGAATTTTTAACAAAACTGTTAATTTTTCTACGAAAAAGATGAATCTTCAACAAATAATTTTAATTTTTAACAAAGTAGTTCCACTTTCAAGCAATCAGTTGAATATTCAATCAAAAAAGATGAATTCTCAACGAAAAATGTAATAGTTGATGTTTCAACCAAAAAATATTTGTATTTATATTAAAAGACGGTTTAATCCAACAAAAAAATAAGATTTTTCAAAAAAATAGTTAAATCCTCAACTAAACAGATCAATTTTCAACCAAATATTTGAAATTTTAATCAAAAAGTTATATTTTGTACTAAAAAATATGAATTTAAAAACAAATAAATCAATTTTCAACCAAGAAGGATATTTTTCTACCGAAAAATACAAATTTTCAACAAAATATTTTGAAACAAGAAAGATTTTTCGGTCAAGAAATGAAAAAGAAATTCCACCAAATTCTTAAATTGTCAAGCCAAAATTTAATAATTAATGAAAAGACAGATTTTTAACCGAATAGTGTAATATTCAACTGAAAAGGATACATTTTTAACCAAGAATATTAATTTTCTACAAAAAAGACGAATTTTCAACCAAGTAGTTGAATTTTAAACTAAAAAAATGCAATCAAAAAAAGAATATTTAAAATTTTAATCAAAACGATTAATTTTCAACGAAAAAAAATGTTGTGACAAAATAATTGAATTTATTATCACTGACAAATGTAAAAGTTCATGTTTGAATGAAAAGAGATTTGAATTTTCAATCAAAAAAATTTATTTTCTACGGAAAAAATGGAAATTTTCGACAAAACAGATAAGTTTTTAACAACAAAATATTTTTCAGTTCAGAAAGAGAAAAATTTTAAGGAAATTGTTCAATTTTTCAGCTGAAAAGACAAAGTTTCTAAAAAACAGTTGAATTTTAGATTTGAAAAATATTGTTTTTCGCATATGAATTAAATTTCAACACAAAAAGGCGAATTTTCAGCAAAATTGTTGAATACCCAACTAAACCAGATTATTTTTTAATTAATTATTTAAAGTTTCAACCAAAAAGATGAAATTACAACCAAGGAGATTTTTTGTGTGCCGAAAAACGACGAATTTTTAAACAAAAGAGATCAATTTTCAACAAAAATATTCAAATTTTCAAGCAAAAAAGGATTTTTAAGCTAAGGAAGAACAAAATTTCAACGAAAAAGATGATTTTTTAACCAAAAAGATTAATTTTCAACCAAGAAGATTGATTTTCTACCCAGAAAAGACCAATTTTCAACAAAAGAGATCAATTTTCATCAAAATAGTTGAATTTTCCACCAAAAACGATTTTTCAGTTAAGAACGACAAAAATTTAAGGAGTTTTTTTAATTTTTAAGCCAAAAAGAGGATGTTTTTACAAAATAGTTGATTTTTCAATTAGAAAATATGGATTTTGGAAGAAAATGTAATTTTTAGCCAAATCGTTTAATTATCAACCTCCCCTCCCTCAAAAAAATTTTTTTTTTTTAACAAAACGGTTGAATTTTCAACTGAAAAATATGCTTTTCAATATAAAAGCTAATTTTGAATACAAAAAACGAACTTTCGACCAAATTGTTGGATCGTCAGCCAAAAAAGTTTTCTCCCGAGAAAAGTTTAAATACAGAGAAAAAATAATTTTCAACAAAAGAGATGAATTACCATCAAAATAGTTGAATTTTCAACCAAAAACGGGTTTTCGGTTAAGAAAGAAAAAAATTTCAAGCAAATTTTGGAATTTTTAAGCCAAAAAGACGATGATTTTACAAAATAGTTGAATTTTGAAACTAATAATTTAATTTACAACCTAATAGTTCAATTTTCAAATCACCCTTAAAAACCAAAATTCCAACAAAAAGTTGAAATCTTCAACTAAAAAATTAGGTTTTCAACCGAAAAATGTGGGTTTCAACATAAAAAGTAATT
>CAKNXH010049159.1:0-19327 GCA_932178445.1 Andricus quercusramuli
CCTGAATTGAGCCCTGATGATTTGAGGAAAGCAAAAGTTTGCTCCTTTGACAAGGACTGGTTTTCTACATTTCTGTGAAAGTTTCCGTGCATATGCTTGTCGAGTAGCTCTTGGTGAAATTTACTAACCTCTGCTTTCTTTACTTCGGCTTTTAGACATGAAGCATCTAGATGGAGTAATGCACTTTCCTCACTTCTGATGTTGAAATTCAGGCCAAGGGTCTCGGCAGCTTGCTCCGCGGCTTTGTAAAGGAACGCTCCTTCGCCAATCATCTCGTGGTTTCTGACCATCTTCAGGAGAGGATCTCTGCCATTCGCAACGATGTAAGCTGTACTTAAAACAATTCAGTTATGCAGACAGTGGAGATTCAGAAGTCCACGTCCGCCTTGACGGCGTGAAATGTATAATCGCGGAACTGATGAATTGATATGCAAGCTTTTATGCATATGCATGATCTTACGCGTGGTGACCACAAGGGCCTTAAGCTCGTTTATATATATATATATATATACAGGGTGTCCCAGACTCAAGTGTCCCGATTTATATAGCCGTATAAAAATGAAAAAAATAAATAGAAAATTCCTTTTCCAAAAATCAGTTGAAGTTTTAGTTTTTTAGTTTTAAAACATTTAAGCTAACCCCACCTCTGCGCTCACTTCGATAAAACTGCGTTGAAATCTGGTTCACGAACACACGGCTGTTTACACGGTGCTCCTGATTGATCCAGCTTAAATGTTTTATAACTACAAAACTAAAACTTCAACTGATTTTTGGAAAAGGAATTTTCTATATATTTTTTTCATTTTTATATGGCTATATAAGTCCGGACACTTGAGTCTGGGACATCCTGTATGTATATATAATTCAAAAAAAAGTTAAACAACCACCGCAGGGTACCACTAAGAGCAACTGCCATCTAAAAAGAAAATGTCAATAGCCCCCAGTAGAACCGCGGTAAAATACACCTATGGCCACGTCTCACATCCGTGAGATGTGTGGTCACAGGGCACGACGGCGAAACCCTCGTGTGTCTTGAGGACACGAAGCGACCCAAGGATGACAGCTTTCTGCATCCATATCGCAAGTGCCTTGGCATATTTTTGGCACGCGGGTATGGCTTTAAGGTTACGAACCAGTGATAATTTAGCACCTCCGAGAGCACCTATCACAAGGACAATTACTCGTACCGAATATTTTGGGTACAGTCGTTGCAGCTCTCTTTTAAGGTCTTGATACCTCTCCTCTTTTTCTTTCTCCTTTGCAGTGATGTTGTATTCGGACGGAGCCGAGAATTCGATCACGAATATCGTTCGTTTCTCGAAGTCCTGGAGAACAATGTCAGGCCTCGAGTGCGCAACGGAGACTGCTGCCCGAAAATCATAGTTCCAGAAAATCTGGCACTTCTCGTTTCGGACAATTGACTCTATATCCCTTGGAGCGTTCGGCAGGGCAGGGTCGCGACCAACACCGTAAGAGCGACAAAGGTGGTAATAAAGTACTCTTAGGGCCGCATTATATCTATAGATATACGTTGTTCCTGCGTGGGTCGGACACCCCGATAGTATGTGTTCTAGGTACTCAGCGTGTGCATGACACGCTCTGCACCTATCACTGGGAACTTCTTGACATAAAATGCGGGCGCGGTATGCTAAGGTGGAGATTACACCGTCCTGGCATGCGAAAATAAAGCCCTCTGTACCTGAATTGAGCCCTGATGATTTGAGGAAAGCAAAAGTTTGCTCCTTCGACAAGGACTGTTTTTCTACATTTCTGTGAAAGTTTCCGTGCATTTGCTTGTCGAGTAGCTCTTGGTGAAATTTTCCAACCTCTGCTTTCTTTACTTCGGCTTTTAGACGTGAAGCATCTAGATGGAGTAATGCACTTTCCTCACTTCTGATGTTAAAATTCAGGCCAAGGGTCTCGGCAGCTTGCTCCGCGGCTTTGTAAAGGAACGCCCCTTCGCCAATCATCTCGTGGTTTCTGACCATCTTTAGGAGAGGATCTCTGCCATTAGTATATATATATATATATATGTACACTCTCGTTGTAATAAATTTTTTTGGCATAGATTAATTATTTTTGTGACCTATTATTTCTACTCATTTGTTTGATGCGTTTTTATTCGAAAAATAGTTATAGGAATTGTAGATTTCTTAATTTTATAAACAATATTATTGTAAAATGAGAAAGCAAAAATATAAATCTCTAAATCACTTGGTATTAGTGTTAGTTACTTTGTGTAGCAGCATGTTTAACATTTTCGTTGATACTTGCAGACAGAGTAATGCCTGTTGTGCTATACAGTGTTCGAACCGCTTGAACACTCCCGGGCTCATTGGCTGAGCGCGCATAGTGGTTTCAGTGGTGGGGGACACGGCACGGACTGGAGGGATCCGCTCGTGGGAACACGGGCCCCGCAAGCTACCCAGGAAGAAAGAACCCATTCAAAATGCAACTCCGTGAAATGCATCTCTGTCATTTGTAGATTGAGATATTTAAAACTGAATTGGTTTTTAACTATGTTAATCGGTCAGTTTCTCGAATGGCTTCGAATCTGCAATGTACTACAATGTCCATTTAAAGCAAAGTCATATTGAATCGGTTTACCTCTTTTTCAATGAGACTATTTTTTTCAGGTTAGGCTGCCATATTTAACATGATTTTTAAATTTGATAAATTATTGATAGATTAAGAGAAATCATACGCATGGCTACTAGATTCGTTTTGCTATTTTAGTTCTAGAGGGTGTGAAGGCTTTTATGGCTAATAAGTCTGCCAAAAAAATAGTAACGAGTAAAATTCTGTTAAGAACCAACCGGCGGCAATCTGGAATTCCAGTGACAGATACGCTATTCAAACGACTTCGAAACCCATTCAAAGCAAGTGAATGGATTTTTGTTTCCTGGGTAGTGGGCCCCCAAAGCTTGAAGTCGAAGAAAAAATGGTTAACAGAGGAATGAACCGTAAATGACAAGTCTACCCTCCGAACACAAATTTTTTAAACAGAGTTACGCAACTGCCTTTAATATTGCATACATACATATTTATCATTACGAAAATGCCGAAAGTTTTTGTATAATAATCGTAGGCAAAAAAGTCACTACATCAAAACAAAAAAATTAGGTACTTTAAATATTGGTGCCTTCCTAAGATGGAGGTTTTTTCTTTTCGGAGCTGTAAAAACATTTACAAAGAGTATTTCAAACTTTATAAATTGATTTCCTCTCCAAATTTGTCCCATCAACAAAACGTTGGATCACTAAACATTTTTTATTTTGTTTGGTATTGTTTCAACGATTTGAAATTGTCCGTCAGTACGAGTAAGTGTGTTTTATGTAAAAAGAAAAAAAAGAAAATAAAAACTTTACAAGATATTACTTTCATAACTTTTAATGAAACATATACTGATTATTGTGATGTATTTCCATTATTTATCATTATTAACAATATTAACAAAAATATTAGAGGTCTGCGCCGCCGCGCTACGCCGACGCCGATTTTTCGTACCCGCCGGGACACCACCGATTTTTATTCGGCGTGCCACCGTTCTTAATTTTCGGTGGCGTGAGTGTGTTGACTGCACAAAAATGCTCGAACATGAGCAAACTAAATGTAATCATATGGCACGAAGGAATAGTAAGGAGTGGTATCATCCTATGTGTTTTCTGAGCAGAGGTGGGACAAGTGACGTCCAAGAATTCGTTAATGCTTACTACGAATGAAAACTCGTATGCTGCCCCGCGCACATGCGCAGAGCTGTTTTCGCAGTCACGTGTTATATCCACTCCCCCATGTTATATTTTGACATTTCGATGCATATGTAGGCTATGTTAATTTCAGTGAACAAAATATTCTAGGTTATTATGTTCAAAACACAAGTTTGAAATTTCAAACACGTGTTGACATCGTTGGTGTGGTAACCGCCAGTGCGCATGTGCACGGGGCAGCATACGAGTTTTCATTCGTAGCAAGCATTAACGAATTCTTGGACGTCGCTCGTCCCACTCCCCACATGCAGGTATACTACTCCTTACTATTCCTTCGTGTCATACGGTAATGTATAGTTGCGCACGTAATTTGCGCAAGTATCGACTTTCTCAATCGATACAGCTCTACTTATGACCAACGTCAGATTTCTTCTTCGTGTCTACTGATCTCTAGTTTGTAATGACCAATATATTTGTTATTGATTAAAGTATTGATTCGCTGAAATGAAAAAGCTATAATGGCAGCAAAAATCCCTCAGAAACCCGATAGAGAAGTTTAGCATCGAGCTTCTCCAACCAAACACAATACAAAGTTTTGCGTGGAAGTATTTTGGAAATTTTATTATTCATACCGAAAAAATAAACGGAAAATAGTAGTCATGGAAAAAGTATACTGCCGTGAGTGTTTGAAGAGAGCAAAAATTGAATCGGTATCAAGGAAAAACAACGCTTTTTGGAGGTTATTTTTTGACAGGAACGCATTGGCTGACTATGCAAATAGTTATTTCTCGCTTTATTTTTTGTTTTGTTAAGAAGAAACAATAAAAGAGATTGTATTGTAAGCATGTATTTAATTATATCAGGGTTTGTACAAAATTTGTCTAAGAGACTTTCTCTAAAGTAGAAATTTTGAAGAATTTCCAGAAATTTTTTGCTGATAGGCTAATGTACAAAGATTGAAGAATAACTGTGCTAAAGGTTTAGAGGGCATAAAGACCAAAAAATTCAAAATACATTTAAAAATCAAATCGAAGTTCCTATTGCATTCCTGAGTGATTTTATGTTAGTAAAATTATACAATAATGATGAAATGATGATAAGAATATGCTTAAGGAAAAAACATTGGATCTTAAATTAATGAATCTAGTATTACGTTGTATAATGGACTAAAATTATTTAGATCAGTTACTACATTTAAACAATTATCACCCTCATTCTTAATAAAAAACATTTCCGCTACAAGTCTTTTAAACTCATTCGGTTCATGGTGTAAAATCAATACATGTTCCCAGTCAAATTGATGACCAGTTTGAACCTGATGTTTTGCAATAACTTTATGATTCTTAGGATTGTGTCTAAAATTATTGTGATGTTCTTTAGTTCAGTGGGAAGTAATATACCAGTCTCACCTACGTAGCATTTATCACAATTTAAACAAACAATTTTATATACTACATTACTGAGCTGAAAAATGTTAAGAGAATCTTTACCTAGTTTTATGAACTTTTCAAGTTTAGAATCAATTCTAAATGTTGTTTCAATGTTGAATTCACTCAAAATTCTTTTAACTTCAAAAGACAAACTACCATGAAAAGGTATAGAAACAATACGTTTAAAATCTAAATTATCATCTAGATGTGAATTAATTTGTTCTGGTAAAAGATCTTTAAGGTTTTTTACTTTATCATCAATGTCTGTTTGAACAAACTCTTTTGGATAATTATTAAGAAACAAAGTATTTTTTTATAAAATAAAAACGTGTATCACACGCTATTTTTTGCAACACCCGTCCGAAAAAGTTGTTACACGGCGAAACTTTGTACTGGAAAAGTTACTAAATTAGGTTACAATTGAGGGACAAAGTCGATAATTTGTATATTTCAATACAATGGTAGTAAGCTGTACTATTTTCATATGAAAGTTTCGTGTTGATAATACCAAGTCTTAGTATTTTCTGTAGAAAAATCCTAGATAGGATAAATTACTAGAGACATTATTAAATTGTATTAAAAGAATAGAAGTAATAAGTATCTAAAATAACATAAAAGACTACATTTGTAAGAGGAACTACGATTGTCTGTAGAAATATGAATTGTACTATGACACTTCCTATTTCTTGTATTATAGGGTAAGACAAATTCGGTAGATTGCTCTGGAATATTACTGAGTTACTTAGTAAGCGATCCTAGCATTGGACCGTGCGCAGCCGAGTGTGAACGATGTGAGCCGAACAACACAACGGCCGCCGCTAAACTAATATTACTTCAGATTTTAAAATTAAAAATTGAAAAATCTAATGCATCGATTATTATCATTGCGTTTAAAATAAACCAACTTTCAATTACAAATTTTAATTTCATGATTCTAACTTAAAAATTGTTCATTTTGGATATTTTCATTTTAAAATATAAATTTTATTTCATTTTCAACTTGCTAATTACAGTTTGGAAATCTTCAGTTCAGATCCTCACTACAATAAATTATGATAATTCGAAAAATTACAATTGAAAAACAAACCACATATTAAGTGTAAAAAATTATTTTAAAATCTCATTATTAGGATATTTTATTACGTCTTAAGATATGGTGTTTAGAATTTGAAAAATGCCGTCTCTGTGAACAATCAATGAATGATTTAATGAAAATTAATTGAAGTGCTAGCATTTACTTCATAAAGGCGATAAATTTCTGAATCGCATAATCTGGTTTAGCAGGATGGAATATCGCCGTGCTGCCGCGTCGGAGACCCGTGTTCAATTCCCACAAGCCTTATGGTAATCACGTCATTGGCCACGTCATTGATGCCTGTGAAGATAGCACCCCAAATTTGGAATATTCAATTTATTTTGCTTGTAATCGTTAATACCCGCGCTTATTTTAAATGCTTCAAATTCATTTTTATTTTCAAGTCGAGAAATGATAATAATTTATGTTAATATGGTTCATATATGTTACTGCAATAACTATAATATCCATGGTGATACAGTATTTTATCATTATTACTATGGAAAATGTAATGTACTTGAAATCCGATAAAAATATCAAAGTTCGTCTAAAAATCGTAAATAAACTGCACTGAACTTAAAATTCTTTTAATTTGAAAAAAATCAATTTTAGTTCAAACTTCGATTATTCTTGTTGAAGATTCATCATTTTAGTTGAAAAGTAATATTTTTGTTTGAAATTCAACTATTCCAGATAAAGATTAATAATTTCAGTTAAACATTCATCGCATTGTTTGAATATGTGAAGTTTTTTTTTGTTAAAAATTTGCTTTAAACTTAGAATGTATTCATTCCAATTCAATATTCCATCATTTTATTTGAAAATTTATCTCTTTCGTTAAACACTAATTTTTTGAACTGAAGATTTAACCATTCAATTTTTGGTTGAAAAATGATCTTTTTAAATTAAAAATTCATCTATTATGGTAGAAATTTTTACTTGAAGAGTTAGGAATCTGAAGCAATTTACATATAATTTAATATAGTACTGCATACATATTCCGAGTCAAATGTTTAAAAAAATGCGTAATATTTGAATGTATCCGTACCATGTACAATAATACTTGAAACAAACCTGTTCTCAAATCTTTTATTTGATAGAGTATTCATAGAGACAAAAACATTATTAGGAACAATGTGATAGAAATCATTTTGGAGGTCTCATATGTAACTTTTGATTGAATAGAATCTTGTAAAGATTTGCATAATAGGTTATAGTACTATAAGAGCCGCTCATTAAACGTTGTATCTTGAGGAAGCAAAACATACGCAAAAATACAGTGAACTTTACCTTTTTGAACATTTTGAACTTTGGGGCGGCTAATTTACTATACAGGGTGTCCCAGACTCAAGTCTCCGGACTTATATAGCCGTATAAAAATAAAAAAAAATAAATACAAAATTCCTTTCCCAAAAATCAGTTGAAGTTTTAGTTTTCAAGTTATAAAATATTTAAACTAGACCAATCAGGAACGCTGTATAAACAGCCGAGTGTGCGTAAACGCGATTTCAGCGCAGTGTTATCGAAGCGAGCGTAGAGGTGGGGTTAACGACGAGAGAACACCGTAGAGGGAAGATCTCTACGAGAACACTACGTTGGAATCCCGTTCACGCACACACGGCTGTTTATACGGCGCTCCTGATTGGACCAGCTTAAATATTTTATAACACAACAACTAAAACTTCAACTGATTTTTGGAAAAGGAATTTTAGATTTATTATTTTTATTTTTATAGGGCTACATAAGTCCGGACACTTGAGTCTGGGACACTCTATATTTTCAGACAAACTTTATATTACAATGGAATTTTTTACTGTGATATTGAGTACATGACATTTTCCATAGTAATAATAATAAAATACTGTATTATCATGGATCTTATAGTTATTGCAGTAATATATATGAACCATATTACCATAAATTATCATAATTTCTCGACTTAAAAATAAAAGTACAATTATTCCTTATTTTTAGTCCGTCACTATATTTGTGTAAATTTGAAGCATTTGAACAAGCGCGCGTATTACAGCCAATAACGTGGCTTTCCCCTTCCAACGCAACGCTTGCGCAGTTGAAAAAGTCGCGGTCTATTAGCATCACTGCCTTCAACGCGACGGGGCGCGTGTTGGGTTTATTTTTTTCGTCTGCTAATCCGACTGTACCAATTTTTACTAAGGGCCCTTTCACACGATTACAGTGCCGCAAGTTGCGGACTTGCGCAAGTGTAACCAGGGATGTGCAGTTACGCGTAACTGGAGGGTTTTGAAGTAAAATACCTAAGTGAAGTATTTTACGTAGAAAACATGTAAATTACCTAGTGAATTACGTGCCAAGATGGCGGACCTGTAGAACTGTGCATAACCTCACTTTTTTGAATTTCTGGTATCGGCATTCGTAAGGGTGTAAGAGTTTTTTTTCAATACCTATATTGTTAATTGAAAAATAATAATGTCAACCAGGGATGTGCAGTTACGCGTAACTGAATGTTTTTTACGTGTAATACCTAAAGGAGGTATGTTACGTAAAATACCTGCAATATGTAAGATACATTTAGAACCCCTCTGATTGGCTGTCTAATTGGAGGTTTCAATTTCCCGCCTCAAAGGTGGCGCCCTCATATATAGAACAAGACGTAATTTACATCATGTAGAAAACTGATGACGTAAAATACCAGGTAAATTACCGTAGAAAACCAAGTAAATTACCACGAATATTTTACTTACCCATCACTGAGTGTAACAGCAGGCGCTGTTTTAGAACTAGATTTCCAGGGTACTAGAACCCTATTACTAATACTTACTTTCTAGTAATTTTCTAGTTATTTTAAGAGCGGTAAAGATTTTAAATAATCCAAATGAAACAGAACTTCAGTAAATTGATTTATTGAAATAAAACTCTATGATTGGACAAAATAATCATTAATAATTATTGACAATAAGAAAAAACATGACAACTCCTCTCTGTACCTCGAATAAATATCTTCTAATAGATACAAGTAATGAATTAAAAGTTAACATTTGAAATAGCTATGTACTCTCGAATAGAGCAATATATATAGATATATAGATCTAAGTCAAGTTTGACACGCGCGCTCTCCGACAGCCACGCGTGTGATCTAGAACGCGAGCATAGATAAATTATGACTCACGCAAAGGGTTGAAGCGACAAGGCGCACTTCAGACGCCGTAAATCACGTTCTATAACACGATTTGACAGAAAAATGTCAATCGACAAGAATCGTAAAAATGCATTTCCGAGAATTAGAATCTCATTTTTTTAGCTTGAAATGCATGGACAGTGCTTAACGAGATTGACTAATTAAACATTAAATTATATGACGTCAGAAATTCTATTGTCTAGATGGACTATTCCCACCTTTTTTGGTATCAAAACCGAGATTATAAATATGTGTGTAGAGCAACGAAAACGTCAGATAATTGTATCTCGCCGCTTTTTTTCCAACATTAAATGTGCGACACTCGCGTCTCTGAGTTATTGTACTTGAATTGGACTTAGAACATTTGTATAAAACTGTCAAATAAAATTCTAGTCCACAAAACATAACTCATTCCGGTAATTCGGTACGGTTCGCCGTGGTCGACTTCTGTCGAGTTAATATTCAAGTAAAGTGAGAATAAAAACAATTTAATTAAAACAAATTATTAACCACGAACAATTTTCTATTCGTCGAGTCTATAGTTCTTTACCCCCTACCGGGGGGTATATATAATATATGAAATATGTATTTATCGTATTTGAGTAGATTTGAAGAAGCTTTCGTTTTATTATTCCTGTTTTTTTCTTATTGGTTCGTTTTATTATTTATATTTTGAAAAAGCACATAAATGTGACAAGAAAATGATAATTTCTAATTGATAACATATGAAATTGTTTGAGATAAATTTCAAATATTTGAAATTATATAATAAAATAAAATTAATAATTAGAAACCAATAATTTTTAAATCAATGTTTCATTTAATAATGAAAAAGACTTTAAAATTCTTGACTTTTGATAATAGTTTCAATGAAAATAATTAAATCAATTGTTGGAATCTATTGCAATTACAATTCTTTGATTTCAAGGAGGAGCGGAGTCTTTAATTTTCCTAGTTTATTATTTGAAATAGTACAAAATTTTATGTCTTTCTTCAAAGTAAAGAGTTTTATACTCAGTTTAGAGCAATGAAAATTTGACAGATTCCCTAAATTCCTAAAATTTTCTGGAATCTCTGAAATCCTTGAATATTTTTAATTTGCTGAATTGTTTTAATGTTCTAAATTACCAAAATGGGTTTAATTCTTTGAATTCCTTTAATTACTTAAATGCCCTAAAATCTATAAAATTCTCTGAAACCTTCGAATATCCTGAATTCCTTGAATATTCGGAACTCTCTGAATCCCTTAAATTCTCCGACATTTTTTTAATTCTCTGAATCTGCTACATTCCTTGAATCTTCTAAATTCCGAGCTGAATTCCTTAAATTCCCTCAATGCTATACAATTTCTGAAATTATCTACATTTCTTGATTTTCCTGAATGTTGTTTTTTTTAATTCTTTGAATGTTCTGAATTTCTAAAATTCTTTGAATTCTCTGCATTTCTTGAATTGCCCAAATGATCGAAAATACCTGAAATTTTCTGAATTTCTTAATATCCTGAAATATTCTCTGAATTCTTAGAATATTCGGAATTCCCTGAATTCTTGAAATATTTGGAATTTCCTGAATTCTTGAAATATTATGAATTTCTGAAATTTCTCGAATATTCTGAATTCTGCTAATCTGCTAATCAGCACACTTTATTGTCTACCTGTCCCATGAACGTACACTTTACGATTTACAGATTTGGACAAAGAGGAGACTGCCAATAACGCACCGTTTTAAGAAAAAAAAAAAATTATACAAGAGAAGGCATTCGTATGGGCTGGCTTCTACTCCGCACTTTGCTAATATGCACCATGGGATTGATCGATTTCGAAATATGCAGATTACAAATTAGCGGACAAGAAAAATTTTTCTTGTGCTATTCATTAGGAAAAGGAATCAAGAAAAAAGAAAAGTTTATGTTCCTAATTTATCACTGGTAATATCACTGGTAATGTTTATTGTGCATCCCTATCATTATACTTACCAACTGATATAAAAAGTTTGTAAAGGCACTTATTCACTTCTTGGGGGAAACAGTTTTTTGGTTATTACGTGAATAGCAGATAGATTTTACAATTTTTGTTTTTTCTTTAGTCTTATTAAGAAGTACAGATTTTTATCCAATCTTATGAAAAATAGTCTATTTTGTTTCTCAAAACACTATCTATAATTATGCTCGTTGTTTTTTATTAAAAAGAAATTAATTATAAACTATACAGTGCAAAAGGTTTATTTAATTAACTATCGACTGAAATTCCGCATTAAAAATATCCCACCCTCTATCAGACTGTGTGAAAAATTAAGATGCGAATGAATAATGTACAAACAGTATTCCAAAAACTGTTTTCTCATACGTTAATTTGTTCATCATGGGCAACTCATAAGCTACCCACACCCTACTATGATAGGGTGCATCCTAATGAACACTATTAGTACTTCTCAACCAGATGAACACGGTTCTCCTCATCGTCCTCAGCGAAGTTCTTATTCCTGAAATTATGTTACAAAAAAAACCTCATAACTAAAATACAAAATTAAAGAAAAATATTTATTATATTGGTTTAGTTCTATGTATGTATGTATGTATGTATATTTAATCTCTCCCTTTTACGGGTTTAAGGGCCTCCGCTCCCTGTACATATATTTACACTTCATCTTTACTCTATCTTATCCGCTGCTTATATTCTAATACTTCGCCTTACATAATAGCAATAATATTAATACAATCCTTTTTAAACTTCTAAAATGAGCGATCTTCCAGGGCTTCCGTTTTCTCTTACCAGCAAATGCATTTTCACCGATTTAAAATTTAAAATTTTTTACTGGTTACTTTCCTTTAAACAGGATTACCCGTTTGGCTCTGCCCTAATCCCTTGCTGTCTCTTAATTCTTCCAGTTTTTTCATCCACATCACTCGCTGTCCATTACCATCCAAGATCCATCTCACACACTCATCCACACTCATCTGTCCATCTTCCTCTCCTGTACGCCTCTCTAACACATGTGCCCATGACTCCACTTCGTATCCACATACTCTGCACAGATTGTCATCTTCATCCATCCAATATCTACAAGCTCTCATTCCTTCCCCCATTTTAAACCGTACCACCCTACTCCATTTGTCTTCCTTTTTCATCTTTTGCAAATATTCTGGTTCCGTCAACTCTTTGAACATCATATACCATCTATTGTATCTCGAATCCATAATCTTTCTCCATCTCTCTTCTCCTTTCCTTACTAATAGCTCTAAATCTATGTTCTGTCAATCCACAACCCCTTCTTGTATCTCACAAACCCTCCTCATTTTTGTCCTTTCTTCCTCCCATTTCGAGTTTCCCAAATTTCCTCTCGTCTCCTTGTTCCGAACTTCGTCCAAGCATACTTGTGCTATTCTGCTCCCCTCTCCCCTTTTCAGCTTCTCTTCAAATCTCCAGGCTCTCTTAATTTGTCTCGTTACCATTTTCTCCCTTCCTAGTTCTTCCCTCAACATGTATCCTGGGCAACTCCAACTAACCCCCATTACCCATCTCAGAAATCTCTCATGCATGCTTTCCACTTTCCTATGTTCCTTCCATCCCCAGACTTCTACCCTATAACACAATACCGCCCATACCAACGCATCAAACAACCAGACCCTCATTCTCCAATCGTCCTTGAACCTTCTCTTTCCTATACCCCATACTTGGCCCATTACTTTGCTCGCACATTCGATTCTCTTCCTCACCTGCACCTCGTTTCCCCCTCCTGCCTCAAACCAGAAACCTAAGGAACAGGACTCCTCCACACTTTCCACTGTTTGTCCGTTCATCTTCCAACCGTAACCTATTTTGGTCTTTCTCTTTCTGAAGCACATCACCTTGGTCTTCCCTACGTTCACCGTCAGTTCTTTTGCTCCTACATACTCTTCGAAAATTTTTATCATTAGGTTCATCCCCTTCTCATCGTCTGCTAATAGAACTACGTCGTCCGCGTATGCTAGAGAGTATAGTTTGCTATTACCCAGAATCGTCCCCCCTTTCCCTTTCTCCTTTAGCTTCTCCTCTAAGTCTGCCAGCAGCATATTAAAGAGAAGCGAACGGTTTCTAAAATTATTTTTGTTTATTTCAAAAGATAATAACAATTATTGTAGGATAACCACATAGATAAATACAATATAAAATATAGATAAACATAGAAAAATAAGCCGAACTTCTTTACGATTTTTTTTAGAAAACATTGCGTCAATTTTAGGAGATAAACTTTGGAATTGTTCACGAAATTATTTTATTTTTGTATACTTTTGCAAAAACTGCAAGTTTTTGTTTGTTGGTTAGCTTACCCATTATAGCTTTAAAATATGTTTATAACACCTCACTTTTAGTTTCTTTGCACGAATTATCTACAACACATATTCTACTTTATTATATCAGTACTTACCCCAGACTGATTTCCGTCGTTAACTCGTTTTGAAAAATATTTTAACCACGAATTTCCATTTTCACTTATCACTTTTCAAATATTTGGAAACATCACGAGCGCAGGCGCTAAACTATTCCCTGGTACCTGCACGGCTTGAACTTATCTCTTTCATAAAATTTTTCAGCAAATTCCCTGTGTTACACCCTGCCTAGTGTAATCCGTTGAGAATATCCCTTGGATCCAACGCTGATTGGCTGAGTGAAGTTCTAACGGTCCGTTGCTGACTTTAATGGGTTGAAACCAAATACCGCAAAAGTTAGGTCAGGGAATTATTTAATTCAAAAATAATCAGGTTAAACACGAAATTTCAGAGGGAAAAGTTCATTATATTTTGCACCAACAGTAAAGATTTGTTATTCACAATTTCCATAGATCGCACGTTTTTCACAGGTTGTGGTTCACAAATATATATATATCACTCACTTTCGCTTAGTCCAAAGGCTCACCAGTGGTTAGATGAAATATTTAATTAAACGCGCGGGAACACGCCAGATTTGAAATGTTTTTGATTTACTTGGAAAAGAATTGCACAATTCAATTCGAGTTATCTCCCGATTCTGAATCTGAATCTAATATCAATTGTTCGCGAGGCAAAGTAAATTGAGATGTACCGTTGGATGTATAGACGATTATTACAATGTAATGAAGTTCTTGATAAATGCGGCACAAGTAAAACGGTTGAAATTGCGGATTAGAAAAATGTTCCACCAAATCTAATAAAATAGTGGGTGGCTGAGACATTTAGATTATTAATTATGAATAATTATCTTTAATTGATAATCTTGTATTTAATTTTTAAATAAATTTGTTCAATTTCCAAAATTTGCACTAACTTGTGCAACAAAAAGGGTTCGCGATTTATATGTTGTTTTTTTTTGAAAAGCTGCGAGACTAAAATCTGACGCTTCAAGCGCGCGCCCTTATATTTATAATCTAGGGGTTGATGATGTGGAGGTATGCGCATGCAGAATGAAGCCACCGCCAACCAATCGCATAATTCAAAATCGAACGATGTCGTCACGGCCCGCTAACATAATTGGTGGTTGATTTTACCCTTTGAAACAAGGAAAGGGCGTAGCAATGATTCACCCCCATGCAACCGATGATGTGGAACTTGATATTTCCAAATCATCGGTCACGTTTCCTCCACATCATCAAATTTTTAGCGCCCTCCTAAAAAGGGGTGGATGACGTGGAATGCGATGATTCCACATCATCAATTTTGAATCACGCATGATTTTTTCCTGTAAGAGGAAAAGAGATAGAGAGAGAGAGAGTGTAATTGCATTATCATTTTTCATAAATAATGATATTCCCGACTGGGAATTAACCATTTCTGGCTCTTTTTTCAAATTTATACTTATTTCTATAATACATACATTTTTTTTAGGCATTTTCAGGTTCCCTGCATCCTTTATAGACACTTCCAGAACAGGGACAATTCACTAAATTTTGAATTGTCTTTTTTCTTTATTATGTCTTCCTATTTCATCGATTAATTGAATCCTAAAAATTCTTCTCAAATATTTCAGAAATGATCTATTTTTCCCACATTATTTAATAAATAATACGAAAATTATTCAAACTCGGTTCTAGTTCTAGACCAGAACACAGATGGCGCTGATGCGAGCCGGCTCATAGATGGCGTTAGAGTGCAAATAATTTGCATTACGCCACACCTTTCCCCTTATTTTAAAAGTTTTATATATATATTTAAAACTTTTATTATTTATTTAGTTTAAATTTCCATTTTATTCATTTATAGAAATTAATAATCTTTATATATCTTTAAGATTATTTAATTTATAATATTTATAGCTCTGATGCTTGGGACACATGCACATATATATCTATATATATCAATGCCCAAAGTATACATGTACTTACTCATGCATGCACATCCCGTAAATGCACTGATTCTCAAAAGAAATAATTGAGGATGTGATCTCTTGTAGTCACATCCTCCTGGGAAAGAATGACGCAATTCATAAGATCTTCCACGTCTCGTCTAATATCAATCGGAAGTCCTTTTTAAGAAAGAAAAGGAAAAGAAAAATCCTAATTTTAATTGGGATAGATTAAATTTCATCCAACTCTTTTTTTTTGTAAGTAGAAAAATAATAATTATAATTACCTTTGTTCCTTGCTTAAAATTAAAATTACTCGATAATAAATTTTATAATATATTAACTAGACTTACTTAGAAAAATTTAGTAAAAATAAAAATGAATAAAAAAAAAAATAAACACAGAAATACATTTATTTTTATTTTTATTACATCATATTCTGATATATATGTATATATCCCCTTTTTAAAAAAAGAAAAAGACCCTCTTTTTTCCCAGAAAATCAACCAATTAAATCACGCTGAGGTCATTCTTTATTGGTGCGTCAATGTTCTCCAGGGTGACCTCCCCGTTTGTGCCCTCATGCCGCCAGAAGGTTACCTTTAGCAGGGCGGAAAGAGGAGGCGAATCCCCCAGTCCGCACTCACGCCAGGTAACCATTCTGGCGCCATTCGTCATTTCCTCACTTTCTTTTACGTTATAAGCTCGACCACTGTGCCCAAGAAGCCCGCCCCGGATTAATCCGCGTCTGTCCCTAATCACTATCTGGCAGGCCGGACACCTTATGATGGGCAACTCACACAGCGGGAAAGACCCACAGCCCTCACAGGGGCGGTGCCTGGCTAATTCCTTTCTGATCAGCAGATGCACGGGAATCACGGCAGAGCCTGCCGACGGGGCCGTACACCTCTGGCACTTCCAATGGTTCCTCAATAATCCACCAGACACCACACCCCCGGACAAGTGGGCCCATTCTTTTCCTTCCCCTGCTTCATCCACGGGGTTCTATAATAATAAATAAAAAAAAACCCAAAATGTCGCGTTTATTTTTCATTTATATATATATATATATATATATATATATATATATTTTCCTAATTGTTTATATGCAATACTTCATAATTTATCAAAACAAAAATTCATGCATAATAATTTACTTAATTGTGATTATCGCATAATATTATATATTTTTTAAGAAAAGAAATATTATTATTAATTTTCATTAATTTCCTTTATAATTGAATAAAATTAATCATTTATTGCAAGCACGTGGTTTTTTATTAGTGCGCAATTCCCCATATATATATTTCACCCCTTTTCTTTTGTTTTTACCTTAGATGGTCCAGGTCTTGCTTCCTCCTTTTCTTCCAATTTAGCTTCGAAAGCCAATATTTTTTCCATTTTTATTTCCTCCTCCATGATTTGTCTTTTTATTAATTTTATTAGATTTTTATGCCAGGCAACCTTCTTAGGGAGGCGTGCACCATTACAAAAATGAGTGCAATAATTGATTATGGAAAATTCTAAGATTGGGACCCATATCATTAAAAAGAGCTTGAAAATAGGTTGCATTTTTTAGGGTTGATTGGGGTCCTTGAGAAAAAGAAGAATTTTATCTTATTAAATCCGATCAAATTGTTTACGAACATCCATTACCTTTTATTATTACTTATTATTTATATATTAGTTGTTTTTGTTATGTTTTTTTAAGAATTTTTTTAAAATTTATTATTCAGAATTTGAAATTTTCATGTTGGTACTACTTTACTATTTCCCGCGAAATTTGAAAGGTCATTATTTATTTCTTAAATTTCTTCATTATTCTTTAAATAGAAGTGTAGATAAATATTTTAATGAGTTTTTATTTAATTTTATAATCAAGTTTAAACAAAATTAGTTCAATTAGGTAATTCATTTAGGATTTACTACAGTGAGTATTACATTACAAGTTTTCGGTAGGCAAAACAGTTTTATTACACAGATCCCGCTCAATAGATTAATCCATTTACTTATTTTACTCCATCTATAATACTTTTTCATCGGTTATTCTAACCTTCATTTTGACAGATGAGGTTATGGTTCTTTGTTATTGTTATTAGTTAACTACAAATATTAATCTTATTAGTGCTTAACCAGTGAAGTTGTTTAATTGTGACAACAAAATTACCATTTGAAACGATTCCAATTGCAATCAGTTAAAACAGATAAGTTATTGACCATTATTACTAATACTCAAATTATTTTAATTTAGAATTATTACTTTGTGATAATTTGTTTTTATTTCAGGTGGAAGATTTTGGTTGGAAATTTGATTTCCCTATTTATCTGGATGTTTCGTTTTTTTTTTAAAATCCTTGACTGGTAATTAATTAGATGAACAAGGACAACCTAAAGATTATTAATTATTTGTTTGGAGGTTAAGCATCAGAATCACTGGATTAATTATCAATAATTCTAATTAAGGTAAGTTTGTTTAATAACAGATAAAAATCCTTATATTGATTATTATATTATTATATTATTATATTATTATATCATCTTAAAATTGTTCTTCTTTTACTTTAAAGTTGCTTATAATTTTATGGGTATATTGTACCATTTCATCTTTTAACCTTTAAAGTAACAGTTGTCCTGCTATTGATTTAATACTTCAAAGTTGAATAATATCGATTTATATCATTAATTAACTTTTTAAAAGAATTTAGTTAATTATTTTTTTTTACATATTAATTTCACATTTGAATAATTCCTACATAGTAATTTTAATATTAGCTATTTAATATTATTGGAAGATTTACAAGCTAAAATTCCTTATCCGTATTAATTTGGAGTACTTATATATATTTATATTTATCTTAAATTGATTATCTGTTCTATAAAATTGTATGGTTATTTATTTATGGAAGGAAAAATATTTTCTCCAGATTCTTTAAAATTAATTATTAAATTACACCTGATTTGCTTGAATTAAATATATTAATTATTATAGAATATTTACATATACCAGAAAATTTATTTCGGAAATTCAACTAGAATATATTATTGCTCCAAATTGTCCAAAACCATGCAAAACCAATCTCTGACAGGAGAATTTATATATATGACTAACCCTATATCTAATTTCTTACTAGACTTCCTATTCTGTTTGTTGATTCTTCGCAATTCATAAAGTTAATAATAATTTCTTTCACTCATTATTTGCTCTCTATCTCGCATACATGGCTTGACAGTCATGAAAGGCACCTTCCCTTTTCTTTTCTTTTGGTGCGTGGGCCTCACGCTGCTTTACAACCCCGGCTTATGCCGTACGAACCCACAGGAAACCCACAAAAACCTGGGGGCAGGTTGCAGCCTTTCCTATATACAATATTTACTTAGCTATTCACTCATACACATCATACAATGCCCAGAAAGCAATCCCGCAAAAATGTCAGACAATTTTAGAGATCTGTTTCTTTATATGTTTAAATAATTCCGAGTGGGTATTCCAAAATCTACTATTATTATTTAGTATCTTACTAATCACCTCCCCCTTTTAGAATAAAGAAAATTAAAAATTTTCTCTTATTCCTAATTCTCTAACTATTCGTCTGCAGGATGAGCTGCTAATTTTAATTTATCCAAATGGACAATTTTTGATTTATTAGGCCCTATCCGAATTT
>CAKNXH010049164.1:0-18633 GCA_932178445.1 Andricus quercusramuli
TAGCTAATTCTTCCTCCATGAAATTACGAGTTTTCATCTATAGGATTCTTCTCCGTGTACCATTTTAGGTATTATGTTATAAAACTAAAAATAAATATTGATGTTGTTATGCTAAAAATATTTATATTTTGATGTTTTCTTCTCCAATTGCTTTTCTTTGAAAATGAAAATTGAAAAAAAAATTTGCTAAGTGTGGGGTTCGAACCCACGCTCCCAGATGGGAACCAGAACTTAAGTCTGGCGCCTTAGACCGCTCGGCCAACCTAGCTGGTAAAATTGAATCTGGAATGTACAGACAAACGTAGTGCGGTGCGTTGAATATAGGCAATTAAGTATTGGCATTTATACTAGGAAAAGTATAGACAATAACATAGGCTTAATGATTGGTACCTATAATTTTACCAATACTTTCACTATATTCACAAAAATAACACTGGCGATTCCCTATAATTTCACAGTTATTAATGACCATGCTTTCTACAATACTTTTCCGTATAAGGGTCCGTAAAAAATGTATCTTTTTGCTGATAAAATTTTATTTACGCAGTCACTCATAATTAAATATGCTGAATTACAACCCTGGATACCATCAATACTAATTTTTGACGTAGATACGAAATGATAAATAATGCACAGTTTCAAATAAATATAAATTAAAATAATGGTTGGAGGATTGTATTGACCCTCAATAATAAATTTGGTAGAAATGGTTAATGTACGTTGTTGGCTTTAGGCCTTAGGGTCGGGTGAATTTTTACAAAAATCAATAAAAATATTAACAATAATTTAGTTACAGATCAAGCATCCCCTAACCTTGTTCCATTTGGTGAAAATACAAACGAGCATTTTTCTTTCATTAAAAAAAATTAAACTGCCCTTTATAGCGGTTTAAATATTAAATTGTGCATTTTGAGAATTTTACACGGAATTCTCTGGATATTTCAGTGGTTGAATGTGTGGGAACGATATAAGAAAGTGAAAAATATGATATTTTCAAACTTACCCCCTCTAAAAGGTAAATTTTCACGAATAGGGGTAGTATTTTTGGTCCGACTGGGCCAAGAATTTTCTTTCTCAGCTTCTGGTACCATCAGTCATTTTTCTGCTAAACACTTATTATTGTCACGAAAATTAACGTTAATTAATAGTTAGTGGAGTCCACGTCATCTGATCGCGGTCATTTTCGTGTCGGAATTGGATTTGGAATTTTCTTGTATTAAAATAAAAAAATTAACAAAACATTAGATTTCGTTTGAAAATTTGGTAAACAAAAAATAAAAAGAAGAAACGCTTTCCCTAAAAAATGCCATTTCTTATTCTTATTTTTTTGTCCGAGAAAAATATATGTGTGATCTACAAGCCCTGAAATTATTGGAGTGGGTTCGCCGCTGGCTTTCAAACAAAATTCAAACATCAGATCTTCTATGGCGCAGCGCTGCTGAGTGTATGGCAAATAAAAGTGGCTGCCCGGGTAAAAATATTTGTTCTTGATTTTGTCTTGGGTAAAGTTTGATCCAAGACAATTTCAAGTTATGCTGTATGTGTAGCTCGTGAGACGGAACCAGACTATTTTTGATGTGTTAAGACGAATATTTTCTACCTAAAGACAAAAATGTATGTCTTGAGACAGGCTTGTTTCACTTGGAAAGGACCTGAGAGATCAGTGGCGGGTTTAAAGGGCAGCAAAACAGACAGTGAGTTTGATCAAATCTGTTAAAAGTAAATAATGTCTTATAGGTACGCAGTTTTACAACTAGAAGTCTTATTCATTGCTTCATATTCCAGTTGTTAAATTATGAAAATTATTTCATTCGAAAATTTTATTTTATTCAATTTTATTAATAACTATTGATAAATCTTGCAGTATTATTAAAACATGGTTTTATTTTAACGAAGTACAATTGATGAAAAAACAATGACGATGTAGTAGAAAATTGTTTTTCCACAAATATTTAAAACTAATTTTTTAAAAGTTGTCAGAAAACATTGCAATGGAAAAAATAGTTTAAAAACTTTTTTTGCCAGTGACATATATATTTAATTGAAACATTTTTTATTTTATTTTATTTATAGTTTCTTCTTATTTTTCAAACAATCTGTTTGTAAGAAAAGTAATCTTCAACACCATTTTTTTGTGTACGAGAGAAATAATTATCATGTTAATGTTATCATGTTATCATGAGGAATTATGTCTGTGAAAGTGAAATTTTGTTCCCTTGTAAATCTCAATGTAGTGGTAATATGGAATTGTAAAAAAACCTTTTTTGAAACACCCACCTCAAAAGTTGACGTTTGCATGCATGTAGATGGTGCCTAAAGTACCTTATTTGAGCAGACTGTGAGTGAAAAAATTTTCGCGCATGCGCAGTTTGAAGATGGCTTACTTTAGATACTGGTGAAAAAGCTGCGCATGCGCACATTCAAGATGAGGTACTTTAGACACTGGCATAGGTAACTTTAAACACTGGTGTTGGTATCTTCTTGAAATAAATTTACATTTAACTTGAAAAAATTTTTTAATGATTCAAGTTTTGTTTTTAGGGTTTCGTAGCCCCTCCCTCCCCCCCCCCCGGGGGGGGGGCGAAAAAGCATAAGCGACAACATTTTTTTTCAATAATTTTTTTCCAACAAATTTTTTTCAACACATTTTTTTTAAAACATTTTTTTGCACAAATTTTTTTTTCAGAAAATTTTTTTTTCAAAATTTATTTTTTCAATTTTTTTTCAAACATTGAAAAAATTTTTTTTTTGTAATTTCTTTACTCCACTCTGTGCAATATAAAATTAGTATTTTTCGTGACCACCTCCTGACAACTTTTTTGGACGGGCGTTGCAAAAAATAGCGTGTGATACACGTGCGCGTAGGTGATTGATAACTCGTATGATTGCACCGACTCATGCTTCGAGCCTCCGGCTTATGCTGCAACATTCACACTCGCACACAATCACCTATTTTACGCACTTGTATCACAAATAACTATTAGTTGAATAATTATTCAAATGTTCTGTGCACAATTCTTCTTTTCAACGTAGAAATGATGGCAAAATTTTTAACACAGTAGACAGAAGACCAATTGTCAAGAAACATTGCATTTGAACAATTATTTATTTAAAGGAGTTCTTCCCTTGATTGTTTCCATACAAATTTACCTTTGAAGAAGCTTTATGTTTCTGAAAATTTTTCACTTTCAATATTTCAACAAGAAAAATTTAATGTTAATATTTTTACATTCTCATTCTAATCAGAAGGTATTAGTTTTATGTAAAATTTGACTTTCTCGCTTTTCATAAAATCTCCACGTTTTGAGACCTCCTGAGTCAGAAAAAACGATTTTTACGAAGGTGTCTGTCTGTCTGTATGTCTGTAGTCTGTAGTATCGTGTGAGCACGATAACTTTCAAAAGATTGATCAGATTGGATTTTGCTTTGGCATACATTTTTGAGGCCTAAAAAAAAGAACAAGTTCGTTAACCGGCTATTTTGGATGAAAATTCAAAAACGGAGCACATTTTGAAATTTTTTGAGACTAATTTTTTTGAAGATTTGAAAATTCTATGTACGGTTATTAGGAGTACGCAAAAAGAAGAACACAATATCCTAATGAATTTTTCTTATAAAAAGAAAATTACTGGAGTTATAGCATTTTCAAAATTCCAAAAAATAAACGAAAATGAACATTTTAAGCCGAAAAACGCAAGATATGAAAAAAGCCAGGAAAAGAAAAACGTTGCTTTCTGAACACTCTACAATATTTTCATAACAACTTTTTTATTCTTTTCAAAAATAAAAAATTCAAATTTTGATCGCACAAAAAAAATAATGAAAAATAAAAAATTCCATTTTGCTTTCAAACTATGCAAGATATGACAAAAGATGTGAAGACCAAATATGAGCACCTAAAAAAGATCCACAAATTTGTTATTATTCACTTTTTGATATGACGCGCAGTTTTTGTTTTATTCGTAAAAAAACAGCATTGAAAATAGAAAAATTAAATTTTTAGACGAATTCCACAAGTTATGAAAAAAATGAGAAGAGAAAAAATTTGTTAATCCAAAGAAGAGGTAGAAATTTGTTATAAATCATGTTTTGATAGGACCCAAGTGCGAATTGCCGGACTTGAACACACGGCCCAGGCTTGGTCTAATTTCGGCAGCCAAAGATCGGCTAATGTTATTGCGCCAATATCGGCATTTTAATTGGCCCAGTGTTGTGCCCGCACTGGCTGCCTATATTGGCTATTTAAATTTGTCGATCTACCGCCGATGCTTGGCCCAGTGATGGCACATTACTTGACCAAGTGTCACTTTTATCAGGGCAAAGCATATTTTACGAGAAAAAGCCAGAGATCGGCCCAGACTCGGTGCCCTGCTGTTCCAAACTTTGTCCTTACTTTGGCTAAACATGCTTTAATAGGAAAAGCCAGAGTCTGGCCCAGCAAAGACGCATCACTGGGCCCAGTATTACTTTTAGTACGTGAACCATATTTTAGAAAGAAGAGCTAGACTTCGGCCCAGACTCGGTGCACTGCTGTTCCAAACTTCGTCCTTACTTCGGCTAAACATGTTTTAATAGGAAAAGCCAGAGTCTGGCCCTGCGAAGGCGCAACACTGGGCCCAGTATTACTTTTAGTACGTAAAGCATATTTTAAGAAGAATAGCTAGAGTTCGGCCCAGACTCGGTGCACTGCTGTTCCAAACTTCGTCTTTACTTTGGCTAAACATGTTTCAATAGAAAAAGCCAAGGTCTGGTACAGCAAAGGCGCATCACTGGGCCCAGTTTGATTTTCGCCACAGAAAACCATAATATTGAAAAAAATTGTAATCGTTTGAAAATATGGTTCATGTCTTCTAAAATGTCTAAGAACTATAAATACAACTGTCGCAAATACAATATTTTTCCTTTTTTTTTTTCAAGAAAAAAATTCTAAGTTCCATCTTTATGTAAAATTATGAATGTTCAGAAGAAATTAGATTTTATGTCCATCTTAAACGTTGTAAAATGGTCTAAAACACCTAAAAACCAAACCTTACACGTAAGTTTGAAAAAATTTGTTATTGAAAAACTGTCAAAGTTGAAGATCAAATTTCTAAGTTCCGTCGTGAAGAATTTTTAATGTTCCTAAAAAATTATACATTTTCTGTCATTGTAGAAAGTTGTAAAGTAGTCGAAAACGCGGAAAAACGAAATATTACACGAAGAAAAATTGTAATTGATATCAATTATTTATTTAAAACATTTTTCAATAGGAAAAGCCAGAGTCTGGCCCAGCAAAGGCGCATCACTGGGCCCAGTTTGACGTCTATTACGGCAAACCATGTTTTTAGAGGAAGATCCAGAGTTTGGCCCAGACTCGGCGCAGTACTATGCCGAGAGTATAAATATTTAAAAAAAAATTTTAATACGCTTAAAAATATGGTTCATGTCTTCTAAAATGTCTAAGAACTATAAATACAACTGTCGCGAATACAATATTTTTCCTATTTTTTTTTTTCAAGAAAAAAATTCTAAGTTCCATCTTTATGTAAAATTGTAAATGTTCAGAAAAAATTACATTTTATGTTAATCTTGAACGTTGTAAAATAGTCTGAAAAACATAAAAACCCAACCTTACAGGGAAGTTTAAAAACAATTGTTATTAAAGAAATTCAAAGCTCACGATCAAATTTCTAAGCGAGGACCCCCAAAAAGACATAAAGCACCATAAAAATAACTCAAATCTTTGATCCCTACTAAAAAAAAGTCAGGAATCGTCAGAAAAAAAGTCAGGACTTCTGACCATTTCTGACCACTTTTGTTACGTTTCTCGACAGAAATCGTCAGGAAAAGTCAGAATTCGTGAGAAATGTTCAGAAATCGTCAGAGCTTGGGTTCGAAGGATAATCCTTTTATTAGGGGTCCAAGAATGGAATGACATAAAACCTAATCCCTTTTATATTTCCCTGGTTATTTATATTATTTATTTTTATTCATTCATGAATATTCTCTTTTTACTTATAATTAATTAATAATATTTATATATCGAATGACTCGGAAGGTGAATTTGAAAATTTTGTCCGTTTTGACGTATCTATTTCTCTTTACAAGATACATTATATTTGATCTAATTTTAAATTTTTTAGAAAAATTTTTGGGTATCTGAAATCGTCGAAACCCGTAGATTCTGAATTTCTAACTTTTAAATCTGTTTATGCAACATTGAAAAAAAAAACATTATTTTCCATTTTTAATCCTTTTGGGTTGCCTACCTGCGGTCCTAGCCGATGAGCTACCTGATGGGATGTGACTTAGCATATCTTCAGAAATCGTCAGACTCGTCAGGAATGGTCAGGATGTTCAGGAATCGTCAGAACTTCTGACCATTCGTGACGATTCCTGACTTTTTTTTTAGGGATATGCTTTCTAGATTAGAAATACTTGAAATAAAACCTTGAAAGTAACTGAATTCGGTCTGACATATTCAAATAATATTTTTTGACTAAGAAAATAACTAAAAATATTAGTTGTGTTTGGAGTTCTTGCCACCATATGCAAATATGCATTAGTGAAAATTGTGTAATCTTAAAGGTATTGGCCACTATTCAGAGCTACGCCCTATCTTCTCTCATGCTGTTACGAGTTAATAAAAGGTTTGAAGAAAATTCGAAAATAATTTAACATTCATGGATAAAACATTAGGAGGTACCTGATGATGAAAGTAAAAGATATACGTTTTTTTGTACTTACTTGAGTGGGAAAAAATGCACGTTACTGCAGAATCATGTCGACTGCAGCGGAATAATTTGGTTCCAGAATCGCTGCGCGTTTTAAATCCACTTAGTCGAAAAATGCAACCAACTGCACGTAACGTTCCTGTACCCCTTTAGCGAGACTACGACGCAACGGATGTAGTCCTGAGCATGAATGCATTTATCTGTAATGAGTTGTAGAGAGTCAATCAAGACTGCAGCAAAGTTATTAGAAGCGTAGAAGGGGAAGTCTGTACTGATGGAAAAGCACATATATACGTTGAGGGGTTATGAAATAAAAATCCAGGCATTTACAGCTAGTTCATAAAAAATGCACGTTCCCTTTTTACATATTTTTGAACCTTTTCGCTGATTGCCTTAAATAACAGGTCCAACACCTTCAGTATATAAATATAAAAATAGTCCCAACGGCTAATATAACACAAATTTATTCATAATGCTTTAAATTCACCTATTCTTTATTTCCATCTTAGGCTTTGTGTTATAAGACATTTTCGATTTTCTTTCCGAGAACAGATTTTTCAAAATTGCACTGTTTTAATTTTTAGCACTTGTGGCTAAACATTTTGAAGAGAACGTTCGAAATAGAATATTTTCAAATTCGAACATTAAAAACTGGTCAAATCTACACTTCAATCGTATACTGACTACTGTTGCAAATTTGTATAATTTCCAAACAGAAGCCTCAATAATTCTCGATATATTTCAACTTGAATATCGTTAAAAAATTAAATATATCATATTGAAAGAGTGCTACAATCATCAATCTGAGAGAAATGAAATTTTATTTATTACTAAATATATATCATCCATTATTCAGTTTTATATTATACACTGAAACAAATAGAAATTAGAACGATGATCTACAAATATTAGGGGCTTAAACCTAAATATTAAAATTTCTAAATTGAATTTCAAATTGTATTTTGAATGCAAATTTTTTTATTAAACTGAATCAAATTAAATTAAATTAATTGAATTTGAAGAAATTTTTAATTCGAAATTTGAAACAGAATATACTATTGGAACTCGATTTGAACAAAACAATAGGTACCCAATAGGGCCGTTGTTTTTCCTTTTGGAAGGTGTAATATTTCAGTTGCAGCTTATAGTGAGGGGGGAGGGTTCCGGCATGAAGGCGGCATTGCCACTTCAGGTAGTGCACCTGTCTTTTTAAAAGTGTCTAAATTTCTGGGACACGATGGCGACGAAATTATACCTACCTTTTCAAATCATCTACAATCTTACTGGAATTTGTTACATTCGTCATACATTCGAACCTATTCATTTCTATTTATTACTTTTTACAGTAAGCTCGGTAAATAATAAAATTCTTCTCCAATTTCCCAGTAGGGTGGGTCAAAAATAAATACTTTTGGAATTTGATATCGCTACACTGCGTAAAATTAGCGTATTGGGGTTCTAAAAAAAAATATTTAATTTGAAATCGATCCACGTGCAATTGGGTTACCCGCCCTCGAAAAAAAGGTTGAAAAATTTTCTTGTCTGCAGAGCTCTAGACTTTTCTTTAGGTTTAATTTTCTTCACACGCCTGAATTTCAGAAAAATCTTCTAAATTTTCTGGAGATTCCAATCAATCGTTTTTCTAAAAAATAATTCCCATTCACTTTTTAGAATGTTCATTTTGGTATCTAATGAAATAATCTTCATAACTGGTAGATTAAACATTTTTCTGAGCACATGTGAGCTTTTTCAATGTAAATTCACAATACCCACTAGTCGAAATTAGAATTACAGTAATTTTTTTTTTTTTTATTGCTGGGCCTTATCGATTTTTTCCATTATCGACATTTTCATTTTCAATGCTATTTTTGCGATCAAAAAGAAAACTACACCTCTAATTGAAAAAAATAACGTAAATATTGTTGTCACTTGTGAGTTTTCTCCAAAAATGAAATTTTCTCAATTCCAATGCTATTTTTGCGATTAAAATGAAAACTACGCGTCTAATCGAAAAATAACGTAAATGTCGCTGTCACTTGTGAGTTTTTTCCAAAAATGAGAAATTTCAATTTCAATGCTATTTTTGCGATTAAAACGAATACTACGCGTCTAATCGAATAATAACGTAAATATCCTTGTCACATGTGAGGTTTTTTCCAAACATGACAATTTTCCATTCCAATACTATTTTTGCGATAAAATGGAACCTACGCGTCTAATCAAAAAATAATGTAAATATCGTTGTCACATGTAAGTTTTCACAGAAATGAAAATTTTAAGTTTCAAAGATTTTTCTGCGATTAAAAAGAAAACTACGGGTCCAATCGCAAAAGAACGTAAATAACGTCTCTCTTGTGATTTTTTTCCAAAAATGAAAATTTTCAGTTTCAATGCTATTTTTACGATTAAAACGAAGACTACGCGTCAAATCGCAAAATAACGTAAATAACGCATCTATTGTGAGTTTTTTCGAAAAATGAAAATTTTCAGGTTCAATGCTATTTTTCCGATTATATCGAAAACTACGTGACTACTCGCAAAATAACGTAAATACCATTGCCACTTGTGACTTTTTTTGCAAAAATGGAAATTTGTAGTTTCAATGCAATTTTTGCGATTAAAACAAAAACTACGAGTCTAATCGCAAAATAACGTAAATATCGTTGTCATTTATGAGGTTCTTTCCAAAAATGAAAATTTTCTGTTCCAATGCTATTTTTGCGATTAAATCGAAAACTACGCGACTAATCGAAAAATAACGTAAATATGATTGTCGCTTGTGAGGTTTTTTCCGAAAATGAAAATTTTTATTTCCAACGCTATTTTTACGATTAGAACGAAAAGTACGCGTCTAATCGCAAAAAAAGTAAATGTCGTTGTCACTTGTGAGGTTTCTTTCCAAAAATGAAAATTTTCCTTTCCAATGCTATTTTTGCGATGAGAACGAAAACTACGCGTCTAATCGCAAAATAACGTAAATATCGTTTCCATTCATGAGGTTCTTTCCAAAAATGAAGATTTTCTGTTCCAATGCTATTTTTGCGATTAAATCGAAAACTACGGGACTAATCGCAAAATAATGTAAATATCATTGTCACTTGTGAGGTTTTTTCCAAAAATGAAAATTTTTATTTCCAAAGCTATTTTTGCGATTGAAACGAAAAGTACGCGTCTAATCGCAAAAAAAAAGTAAATGTCGTCAGTTCTGTGGTTTCTTTCCGAAAATGAAAATTCTCCTTTCCAATGCTATTTTTGCGATTAGAACGAAAACTAGGCGTCTAATCGCAAAATAACGTAAATATCGTTGTCACTTGTGAGGTTTTTTCCAAAAATGAAAATTCTCCAATCCCATGCTATTGTTGCGATTAAAAGGACAACTACGCGTCTAATCGCAAAATAACGTACATATAGTTGTCAAATGTGAGTTTTTTCCAAAAATGAAAAATTTCAATTTCAATGCTATTTTTGCGAATAAAACAAAAACTACGCGTCTAATCGAAAAATGACGTAAATATCCTTGTCACTTGTGAGGTTTTTTCCAAACATGACAATTTTCCATTCCAATGCTACTTTTTCGATAAAAATGGAACTTACGCGTCTAATCGAAAAATAACGTTAATACCATTCTCACTTGTGAGTTTTTTTTGCAAAAATGAAAATTTGTAGTTTCAATGCAATTTTTGCGATTAAAACAAAAACTACGAGTCTAATCGCAAAATAACGTAAATATCGTTGTCATGTATGAGATTCTCTCCAAAAATGAAAAATTTCTGTTCCAATGCTATTTTTGCGAATAAATCGAAAACTACGCGACTAATCGCAAAATAACGTAAATATCATTGTCATTTGTGAGGTTTTTTCCAAAAATGAAAATTCTCAAATCCCATGCTATTTTTGCGATTGAAAGGACAACTACGCGTCTAATCGCAAAATAACATAAATATAGTTGTCACTTGTGACGTTTTTTCCAAAAATGAAAATTTTCAATTTCAATGCTATTTTTGCGATTAAAACAAAAACTACGCATCTAATCGCAAAATAACGTAATTATCGTTTTTCACTTGCGAATTTTTTTCCAAAAATGAAAATTTTCAATTCCAATGTTATTTTTGCGATTAAAATGAAAACTACGCGTCTAATCGAAAAATGACGTAAATATCCTTGTCACTTGTGAGGTTTTTTCCAAACATGACAATTTTCCATTCCAATGCTACTTTTTCGATAAAAATGGAACTTAAGCGTCTAATCGAAAAATAACGTTAATACCATTCTCACTTGTGAGTTTTTTTTGCAAAAATGGAAATTTGTAGTTTCAATGCAATTTTTGCGATTAAAACGGAAACTACGCGTCCAATTGCAAAATAAAGTAAATAACGTCTCTCTTGTCAGGTTTTTTCAAAAAATGAAAATTTTTAGTTTCAATGCTATTTTTGTGATTAAAACGAAAACTACGCGTCTAATCGCAGAATAACGTAAATATCGTTGTTGTCACGTCCCGTGACGTATATATATGTTAATATATTTATTGATATATTTATATATTTGCATGATTATACTAATAAATACTTAATAAATATAGAGCGAATATTGTGCACTGTGTAGTGCAGGTATACATACATATATATAGTCAACACGTTGTACACTGTAAGACATACCTATATATATGTCCAGCACGAGAGCAGAGGTAGCATCCTATAGATGAAAACTCGTAATTTCATGGAGGAAGAATTTCTGTTAGCTATAGTAAGTCATAGGGTGACCTCTATATTTAAAAATTAAAACTATAACAGAATTAAAAAAGTAGATTTCTCATTTTATCGATCGCCGATAAGTATTTCAATTTATTTATTTCTACTATTACTTTCAATGTGAGTTGTTATTAAATTTTTCCTACATTTTTAATCCAGGCGCAGATGTTCTTTATCGGGATATATGCGCGTTATACTCTCGCCGATATTATTGTATGTATACTATTCCTTCGTGACTATAGTCTACTCGATGAGATTAGATGAATGACGATATAGTCTCAGACGCTACCGCAGTGATGTATTATAATGCTTGGAAAAATATAAAGTGAGAAATAATTGAATTTTTTAATGAAAGTTATAATTTCATGGTTCTTATTTTCTGAACTGATTGATTAATTATTTTTCTAAAGACTTTGTTACGTTGTTAAATGATTGTATATGAATTAAATTTTCAAAATGATATGTACATATATATTTAAAAATTTGTTTGAATTAATTTTGAAGCTTACTATTGAATTAAAGGTATAGAAATTCAATTTTTAAACTATATATATCTATATATATATATATATATATATATATATATATATATATATATAATGTGGAAACTACTTGAATGTTTCAATGAAACTAATTGTTTAATGCTATTTACATTGTGAACTGATTAATTAATTATTAACTGATTCTATTGAAACTTAAATTTTCTGGAATTAGTTTAAAAGGTTGTCGATACTTCAAATTGTCAGAAATGAGAGCTCGAATTTGAAAAAAATATATAAAGTAAACATTATTCAAATGTTTCAATGAAAAATATAGATTGATGCTTTAATGAATATCTCAATTCAATTTTAAAAATTATATAATAAATACTATGTTCAAATTTCTTCGAAAATTAGTATAAAAAGTTATTAATCATTCAAATTTTGAGAAATGAAATTTCATGTTTAAAAAATATAAAGTAAAAATTATTTGAATGTTTCAATGGAAATAATAGTTGCATGCTTTTTATGCTGTCAACAGTTTAATTAATTTTTGGTTGATTATTTTATTTAAAATTTTTAATTAAATAAAGATTTTATTTGATTTTTTTTTCAATATCAGTAACATCAATTGATTATTTGCACGAAGGTTACGTAATTGAATATTTGTTATTATTTTTGTAGTAAAGGTTTACTTTTTCTTTAAAATACCTTTATTGCAATTATATAATCTTTTCAAATACTTGTGACGTTGTGAAATGGCTCTATCTGAATTCAATTTTCAAGATTATATGTAGATATATTTTATTTTTATTTGTTAATTAGTTTAAAAGGTTAGTAATGAATTGAATGTATAGAAATGAAATTTGAAATTTAAAGGAGAATATAATGTAAAAATTATTTGAATATTTCAATGAAAATAATAGTTTCATTCTTTTTATGTTTAAACAGTTCAATTAAATAATGGTTGATTAATTTAGTTAAAAACTTTGAATTAAATAAAGAGTGAATTTAATTTTTTTCAATTATATAACATACATTGCTTATTTACTTAAAGGTTATGTAATTGAATATTGGTTATTATTTTTATAATAAAAGTTTACTTTTTCTTGAAAACACCTTTATTGCATCGTGAGAGAACTCTTTTGTGTCAAGTGTTGCGTTTTTTGGCTTTGGTGAAGGGAATCAGCGTGTGTGGGTGCAGAAAGGGCAGTGAGTGCGGAGAGCAGGGGTAAAGGAAGAAGGGTGAGTGAAGGCAAGTGTGCAAAGGGTGGAAATAAGTTGTGAGAAAGGAAAGTTGAAACGTGCAAATTTTGTTTTGAGGTTAGGTATAGAAGGTGGTTGTCGGGAAGGGGGGCAAGAGGTAGGCAGGTGAAGAGAGGGTAGCGTCGTGGAACAGTGGGTAAGGTTGGATACTGGGATGCCGACGGTAAGAAGCCCGCAAACGGGCGCCAGAGGGCAGGGAGAGGAAGAAGCAAGAGCGGAGGAGGTTTTGAGCGTGGTTAGTGGGGAGAAGGGAGAATTTGACAGTAGCGATGACGAGACGTTCGAGACACCGACCAGGGAGAGAAGGGGTTCAGGCACGAGCCAGAAACGCGGGAGACCATCAAACCTACAGCGCCTCAACAGGCTAGGTAGAGCGGGCTCGAATAGGAGTCTGGATGAATGGCACAAAAAGGGGAACGTGACTAGCAGTGAAGGGGAAGATAAAAGGAAGAGAGAGGAAGGGGAAGATGATCCGGAAAGGGACAAGGATAACAAGAAAATGAAAAGTAAACGAAAAACACCAGACAGAGATTGGGGGGATGGGGGGATGTTTGAGAAGCTAGCGGCCCTCATAAAAGGGTTTAGAGAGGAAACAAGGAAGAGTCTGGAAGATATGAATAGGCAGGGGAAAGAAGTTAGGGGGGAAGTGAGAAAAGTAAGAGAAAAGTGGGAAGAGTGGGATAAACTCTGGAAAGAGGAGAAAGACAAGGTATGGGGTAAACTAGAGGCCATAGAGAATAGACAGAGAGAGATTGACGAACAGACAAATAGGGAGATAAAACAACTGGAAGAACGGGTAAGCAAATTAGAAGTTAGGAATGAGCATATGGGGAAGGGAACAGAAAGTGCGGAAAAAGTAGAAGGGAGTGATAACGTGCAAAATGACAATGAAATAATGAAGAAGAGACTGAGTGAGATCGAAAGAAGATTGGAAGGGGAAGAAAGGGCGAAGAGAAAAAATAACATAGTAGTCAAGGGATTGAAAATAGAGAGTGAAACAGGGGAAATTGAAATCAAAAATCTGCTGAGAGATATTGGAATTCGGGTAAGGGTAGAAGGAGTTAAGAGATTAGGAATGACGAAGGAAGGAAAAGAAGGAATGTTTGTAGTAAAAGTAGGGAGTGAGGAGGAGAAAAAGAAAATTATGGAGAACAAAAAATTATTGAAAGGAAGAAGGGAGAGAATTGAAGAGGATTTGACTTGGAGGGAGAGGAAAAGGAGATGGCAAATAGAACAGAGAGCATGGATAGAGAGGAAAAAGGGATGCATGGTATGGATAGGGCGAGACAGACTATGGATAAATGGGGAGGAGTGGGTCTGGGACGAGGAAGTAGAAGAAATAAGGAAAAAGGGAAAAAGGATTGAGAAAGATAGAAGAAAGGAAGATTCAAAAGAGGCTAGAGAGCAAACAGGGGGGTTTCCAAAAAGCAAGGCGGAAGAAAAGTAAGGAGGATAGAGGAGGGAAGGGAGGAGAAAAAAGTGAAAATAGCTTTCTGGAATGTGTCAGGCTTGAAGAACAAGAATGAAGGTTTCTGGCGGGAGTTAGAAAAGTGGGACGTGATTATGATGAGTGAAACCTGGGCGGATGAGAAGGATTGGAAGGGGATGAAAAGGTTGTTACCTAAAGGGTATGTGTGGACAATGCAAGAGGCAAGGAAGGAACACGTTAAAGGTAGAGGAATGGGCGGCATGGTATCAGGGGTGAGAAAAGAATGGGCAGTAAAAGGTAAAATAGAGCAGGACAGAGAAGAAAAGGAGGGAACAATGGTAAGAAGGATTATAATAGGGAAAGTCAAAATAGCGGTGGTTTGTGTATATAGAAGAAGAGGGGAAGAGGAAGGTTGGAGAGTAATAAGGAGGTGGATGGAGGAAAAGAAGGAAGAATTGGTTTTGATAGGAGGTGACTTAAATGCCTGGACTGGCGAGCAAGGGGGAGGGATTTGGGATGAAGAAAAGGAGGCATATATGAGGAGCTCCAAACATAGGGAGATAGACCGGGAGGGGAGGAAGTTACTAGACATAATAGGAGAAACCGGATGGTTTATATGTAATGGCAACATGAAAGGAGATGAGAAAGGGGAGATTACATTTATAGGTAAGGGAGAAACAATCATAGACTACATCTTGGCAGAAGAAAGAATGAGTAATATGATATGCAGTATGAATGTAGGGAATGAGATAGGGTCAGAACACTTCCCAGTAATAGCTACACTGAAAGGTGGCGTCCATAAGCGTGGCAGAGGGAGAAAGGAAAGAGGGGGGGAAAGGGACACGAAAATGGGAGTCTGGGGGGTAGATAAATTAAAAGTGTTTGAACAGAAGATGGAAAAGGAGAATATTAGATATGAAAAGGAGGAGGGGGTAGACTCGTTAATTAAAAGGTTGAAAGGGTCGATTGAGAAGGTGAAGAATGAGATAGGTACAAAAGAAGGAAGAGAAGAGGGAAAGAGAGGATGGTGGGACGAGGAATGCAGGGAGAGTAAGGAGAGAATGAAAGAGTCTGTAAAAAAGTGGAGGAAAGGAGAAATAGAGAAGGCGGAGTACAACAGGAGAAAAAGAGAACATGAGAAGATGCTGGAAGGGAAAAAGCAAAGGGGAAAGGAGAAATACAAGGAAGAAGTAGAAAAAGCAATCAAAGAAGGTAGGGTCTGGGATGTGATAAACAGGGAAAGAGGAGGAAGGAAGGGCGTGAATGAAGAAATAGAAATGGAGGAATGGACGGATTATTTTAAGGGTCTGTTAGGGGGAGAACAAAATAAGATCAAAGGGGAAAATAGAAAGACAGTCCAGGGAGAAACGGAGGAAGCGAACGAAATAACAAGAGAAGAAGTAAATGAGGCGATAGATAGACTGAAAAGAAACAAGGCCACAGGAGAGGATGGTATGGAGAACGAAGCGATAAAGTATGGAGGAGAAGGGATTAGGGAAGTGATGTGGAGGATATGCAACAAGGTCTGGAAAGGAGAAGGGTGGCCGGAGGAGTGGATGACAGGGCTGGTAGTACCGCTTGTTAAGAAAGGGGAGGGTAAGAAGGTAGAAGAGTACAGAGGGATCACTCTCATGCAAGGGGGCTATAAAATATACACAGAAATTCTAAGAAAAAGGTTAGAGAATCAGATAGAAGAGAAGCAAAGTATCCCACACAACCAGACGGGATTTAGAAAAGGGATGGGGACAATAGACAACATTTACGTACTCAACTACTTGGTTAACAGAAACTTAGGGAGAAAAAGAGGGAAATTAGTCGCTTTGTTTGTAGATTTCAAAGCAGCTTTTGACTCAGTGAATAGAAAAGTGCTATGGCAGGCAATGAAAGAGAGGGGAATAGAAGAAGGGCTGGTGGAGAGGATAAAGGAAATTTTTATTGAAACCAGGATTAGGGTGAAGATACGAGGGGAAAAAGGGGAGGTTTTCTGGACAGGAAGAGGTCTAAGGCAAGGGTGCCCGTTGAGTCCACTACTTTTTAATTTGCTGCTGGCAGACCTAGAGGAGAAGCTAAAGGAGAAAGGGAAAGGGGGGACGATCCTGGGTAATAGCAAACTATACTCCCTAGCATACGCGGACGACGTAGTTCTAATAGCAGACGATGAGAAGGGGATGAACCTAATGATAAGAATTTTCGAAGAATACGTGGGAACAAAAGAACTGACGGTGAACGTAGGGAAGACCAAGGTGATGTGCTTCAGAAATAAAAAGACCAAAATAGGTTACGTTTGGAAGATGAACGGACAAACAGTGGAAATTGTGGAGGAGTTCTGTTACCTAGGTTTTTGGTTTGAGTCAGGAGGGGGAAACGATTTGCAGGTGAGGAAAAGAATCGAAAGTGCGAGTAAAGTAATGGGCCAAGTATGGGGTATAGGAAAGAGAAGGTTCAAGGACGATTGGAGAATGAGGGTTTGGTTGTTTGATGCGTTGGTTTGGGCGGTGTTGTGTTATGGAGTGGAGGTTTGGGGATGGAAGGAACATAGGAAAGTGGAAAGAATACATGAGAGATTTCTGAGATGGGTAATGGGGGTCAGTTGGAGTTGTCCAGGATACATGATAAGGGAAGAACTAGGAAGGGAAAAAATGGTAACTAGACAAATTAAGAGAGCCTGGAGGTTTGAAGAGAAACTGAAAAGGGGGGAGGGGAGCAGGATAGCACAAGTATGCTTGGACGAAGTTCGGAACAAGGAGACGAGAGGAAATTTGGGAAACTCGAAATGGGAGGAAGAAAGGACAAAAATGAGGAATGTTTGTGATATGCAGGAAGGGGTTCTGGATTGGCAGAACATAGAATTAGAGCTATTAGTAAGACAAGGAGAAGAGAGATGGAGAAAGATTATGGATTCGAAGTACAATAGATGGTATATGATGGTCAAAGGGTTGACGGAACCAGAATATTTGCAAAAGATGAAAAAGGAAGACAAATGGAATAGGGTGGTACGGTTTAGAATGGGGGAAGGAGTGAGATCTTGTAGATATTGGATGGATGAAGAGGATAATTTGTGCAGAGTATGTGGATACGAGGTGGAGTCATGGGCACATGTGTTAGAGAGGTGTACAGGAGAGGAAGATGGACAGTTGAGTGTGGATGAGTGTGTGAGATGGATCTTGGATGGTAATGGACAGGGAGTGATGTGGATGAAAAAGCTGGAAGAAATAAGAGAAAGTAAGGGAACAGGGCAGAGCCAAACGGGTAATCCTCTGTGAAGGAAAGTCACTAGAAAAATGGTAAATTTTAAATCGTTGAAAATGCAATTGATGGTAAGAGAAAACGGAAGCCCTGGAAGGTCGCTCATACTTAGATTTGTAGAAAGTTAAGAATAATAGTATTAATATGACTGTTATCATGTAAGGCGAAGATTTAGAATATAAGCAGCGAATAAGTTAGACTAAGGATGAAATGTAAAGATATGTACAGGGAGCGGAGGCCCTCAAACCCGTAAAAGGGAGAGATTAAATATACATACATACATACATACACTTGTGACGTTGTGAAATAACTCTATCTGAGTTCAATTTTCAAGATTATATGTACATATATTTCATTTGTATTTTTAATAAGTTTAAAATATTACTAATGAATTGAATGTATAGAAGTGAAATTTAAAATTTAAAGGAAAATGTAATGTAAAAATTATTTAAATGTTTTAATGAAAATAATTGTGTAATGCTTTTTAGGTTTTAAACTGATTAATTAATTATCAACTGATTCTATTAAAACTTACATTTTTATGGAATTAGTTTGAAAGGTTATTAATAATTTAAATTGTCAGAAATGAGATTTCAAATTTGAAAAAAAAAATATAGATATATATATATATATATATGTATAAATAAAGTAAAAATTATTTAATGTTAATGCTAATGTTAATGTTAACGTTTAAGGTTAATGCTTAAATGAGTATCTGAATTTAATGTTCAAAATTATAGCAGAATAATATG
>CAKNXH010049171.1:1172-11865 GCA_932178445.1 Andricus quercusramuli
TTTTGGTAAAATTACCAAATTCAAAATTTTTAATTCAGAATTATTCTATTTTGGTTAAAAATGTAATTACTTGGTTTAGCAAAAGTTAATTTTTTTGGTTGAAGATTCATAATTTTAGTTGAAAATTTATATTTTTGTTGAAAACTTATGTAATTTGTTCAACGTTCCCTTCTCTTGTTGCAAATTAATTCCTTATATTGAAATTCAATTATTTCAGTTGAAGATTCATTATTTTAGTTGATAATTGATTTCTCTCGTCAAAAAATCAAATAATTGTTTGGGAATTTTCTGTTTTATTTTTGTAGAAAATTCATTTCTTAAACTGAGAATTGAACGATTCCATTTTTTGTTAGAAAATTGGTCTTTTTCAGTTTAAAATTCAAGTATTGGTTAACGGTTTAGCTTCTTTAGTTTAAAATTAATGTATTTTGTACAAAAATTATTTTTCTTGAAAATGTATTAATTTGTTTGAAATTTTTTTCTCTAATAGAAGGCTGTTTTGTCTGGAAATTCATTTCTTTTGGTAGAAATTTTATCTTTTTTTTACAAAATGCAACTGCTTGGGTTATTTTTAATCTGTTTCGGGTAACATATCGACTAGTAAATATTTCGTTAAGAATTATACTGTTTTGTTTGGAAATTCAAATACCTGTTTGAAAGATGAACTTCTGAGTTAAAAATTCATTTTCTTGGTTCGAATTTCAATATTTTACTTGAAAATTAATTTCTTTGGTTCAAAGTTTAACTATTTTCTTATAAATCTTTTTAAAAAAATTTTTTTCAACTGGAATTCAACTATTGCAGTTGAAATCTCATAATGTTGATAATAGTTGATATTTTATCTCCTTACTGAAAAACTCAAATATTTTGTTGAAAATTTGCCTTTTCCGTTAAAAATTAGCTTTCTTAGTTAAACATTAACTTTTTTAACTGAAAATTGAACTATTCCATTTTTCGCTGAAAATCGGTATTTTTGTTTAAAATTCAGTTCTTTGCAATAAAGTCATCATTCCTACCCTTCAGGGAACGGGGTAAAGTCGGCTAAGGTACAGAGTGAAGTTGGCTAAAGTACAGAGTAATGTTGGCTAGGGTACGGGTTAAAGTCGGCTAGGGTACGGGGTAAATTTAAATAGGGAACTGGGTAAAGTTGGCTAAGGTATGGGGTAAACTCGGCTATCCTAAGGGGTAAAGTCGAGTAGGGAACGGGGTTAAGTCGGCTAGGATACGGACTGAAATTTGCTAAGGGACTGGATAAAGTAGGCTATCGAACGGGGTAAAGTCGGGTAGGGAACGGGGTAAAGTTGGCTAAGGTACGAGGTAAAGTCGGATAGGGAACGGGGTAAAGACGACTAGGGTACGTAGTAAAGTTAGCTAAGGTACGGGGTAAGGTCGGCTAGGGTACAGAGTAAAGTTGGCTAAGGTAAAGAGTAACGTTGGCTAGGGTACGGGGTAAAGTCGAGTAGGGAACAGGGTAAAGTTGGCTAGGGTACGGGGTAAATTTGGATATGAAACTGATTAAAGTTGGCTAAGGTAAGAGGAAAATTCTGCTATCGAACGGGGTAAAGTCGGGTAGAGAAAGGGGGGAAGTTGGCTAAGGTACGAGGTAAAGTCGGATAGGGACCGGGGTGAAGACGATTAGGGTACGGAGTAAAATAAGCTAATGTACGGGGTAAAGTCAGCTCGGATACGAAGTAAAATTGGGTAAGGTACGAGGTAAAGTAGGCTATCATACGGGTAGTGAAGGGGGTAAAGTCGGCTAGGGTATGGAGTAAAGTTGGCTCAGGTACGGGGTGAAGTCAGCAAGGTTACGAGGTAAAGTCGTCCACGGTACGGGGTAAAGTCGGCTAGACACTTTCCCTACTTCGAAAAAAGTACTATGGGCCATGAAACCCAAAAAAAGGGTAATTCAAAAATTCTCTGCATGATAGAGTGAAAATAAATTCGTTGCGTGCAGGGTCGAGACGGTACCAGGCATACCGGGATTACACGGGGGACGACAGGACACAATATAACGGACGTGCATAAATCCACGTGCCAGTCAACAATGTGCATAAATACTGGCCCCTTGTAACGCGGTCTCTTCGGGTGGGTGGCGGAGTCGGTACCAGGTCGGGGGGTGGGGTTACGTTGAAGGGTTGTGGGTGAATCCCCCCCCCCCCTCAGCAGAATCGCGCAACGACTATGCGGCGTCGCCGTTCCTCACTCTGAGGAGACAGCCTGCGGTTATGCTCGTCAGGGTGTCCTTGGCAAGGGGATAAGGAAGGGCTTAGGTCAGACTGGAGAATCTCGAATTAAATTTCCACTTGCTCCTTCCATAGCTTCCAAGTTCCTCTGACCGAGGTCAGAAATGTCGCAGTCATCTGTAGGAAACATATGAGTTTAATGACAAATTTCGCTCTTGAGTCAACCGGGGCTATTTGGGATTTTCTGGGGCTATTCTGACATTAGGGTATTACATGGCAGAAAATTTTTTATTATTTCTGAAATTTTTCTGTATATTCTACGAATAGTGTCTAAAAGATGTAGAGAAATGTACCGAGAAAAATGTACAGAAATGTTTTGTTCCATGTTTACCACAAAATGTACTATATTAGCCCCAGTAGACTATGATAGTCCCGGTACGAACTTTTTACTCTGGTTCCTTCACTTATATTGTGAAAAAAGTTTGACTGCAATATGAAACTTCAAGGAATAAAAATCGATAATTATTTTAAATATTCTACATTTGCAAGACGCTCTTAATGGACACCAAATAATCCCCCATAAGTGCTGATAGGTGTTTGACGTAATACCAGGGTTAATTATCACATTAAAATATTATTTTTCTCAAAAAATTATTATGACTGAATGTTTTTTGATTTTCACTCATTTTGCAACTATATTTTCAATTGCTTAAACTATTTTAATTTCTTCAAACAATTTATTTCTTGTAGAAAGTTCAAAATTTTTTTGAAAAATGCTTGTTAGTAATGAAAATTTTACTGAAGCTCTACCAAAAGCCGAATTTTCCACAAAGTAGATAAAAGAAAATTTTATCAAAAATATTTGACAATTGAAATTTGTTTTTCAGATTTTGAACTAATTTTTTCAACTGAATATTCAACTATTTAGTTCTTGGTTGACAATTGATCCTTTCCATTTCAAAATTCAACTATTATTTTCAAATTTCATCTTTTTTGGATGAAAGTTTGAGTATTTAGTTGAAAATTTAACTAATTGTTTGAAAGTTGAACTCCTTTCCTAAAGATTAATTTTTTGGGTGAGAATTTAACCATAACATAAAGTGGAATTCAACAAGAGAAAAACAAATTTTCAACGTAATAGATCAATTTTCAGTCAAAAGTATGAATCTTTAACCAGATAATTTAATTTTTGACTGAAAAAGACCAGTGTGCAACGAAAACTGGAATATTTATATTTAAATTTAAAAAAATTGTTTTTTACAAACAAAAAAACGAATTTTCAACCAAAAGTTAAATATTTAACAAAAATGATCAATTTTCAAACAAAAATAGAATACTTGCATTACAAGCTTTAGAAAATCATTTCTAAGAAAAAAGTGTCAACAAATTAGGCGAATGTTAAAAAGTTCTCGAATTTGCAACTGGATAGTTTTATTTAAAAAAATAATAATATTTCACAAAATTGTTGAACTTTTAACCAAGCATTTGGATTTTCAACAAAAAAAGATGTTAATTCTAAATTAAGAGAAACTGTTTCATTCAACCAAAATATATGGATTTTTAACCAAAAAGATGAATTTTCAACCAAATAGTTAAATTTTCAAAATAAAAAACTCACTTCTCACAAAAAATGGAATAATGGAATTTTCAGTTCGAAAAATGAGCTTTTAATCCCAAAAAACAAAATTTTCAAGAAAATAGTTGAATCATCAACCAAAAAGATAAATTTTTAATCAACGAGATAAAATTTCTACCAAAAAGGCGCATTTTGAAAAAATTTTATGAGCTTTCAACCAGATTGTTGAATTGAGAGAAATATATTTGAAATAGTAGCTCAACTTTCAACCTTTCAAATTTTAAGTAGGTGAATTTAAAAAAAAATACAAATTTTGAACAAAATTGTAAAATCCTCAAATGAAGGAGATTCATTCATTAATCAATTTATATTACTATAATTCTAAATAAAATCAAGAAAAAAAATCAAAGGTAGTCTTTGAGAAAATTCACTTTTTAGTTTTTTCTAGAAATTTTGGGAATTGAAACGTATGTAGATTTAACAGTTTTCTTCGAAGTTGACTTTCCAGAAAAAAGATGTCAATTTTAAATAAAAAATTGGTGAATTCCACCCAGAAAAAAGAGGACTTTCAAAAAATAGATGAATTTCAAACCAAAAAGATGAATTTTTACCAGATAGCTGAATATTCAACTAGAAAAGACGAATGTATAAACAAGAATAGAATAGTTACATTTCCCGCTTAAGCATTTAATTTTCAAAAAAACTTATTTTTTAAGAAAGTTGGATTTTTTGTTGAATTATCAGTTTAAAAAATTAGTTCTAAAAAAAAATTACCGGAAAAATTGGCGAATGTTAGAAAAATACATGAATTTGGAACCAGATAGTTAAATTTAACAAATATATATATTTAACAAACTACATCACCTTCTAAAGAAGAAGTTGGATTTCCAACCAAAAATGATGTTAATTTCAATAAAAAAAGATAAATTTGTAACCAAAAAGGAAGTAGTTAAATTTGCAACCCAGAAGATTAATTTTCTACTAAAAATGAGAATTTTCAAAAAATTTATGAGTTTTCAACCAGATTGTTCAATTTGAAAAAAAAAATTAACAATGTAGCTCAGGTTTTGATTACTCTACAAGTTGCCACCAAGGAATTTTAATAATGTAAAGTTGTTACCAAGATAAAACTTTTCAAACAAAATTTTCGTTAATTTTTTCATAACTCACCGAAATGTCCAAGTAGCCCTAATTTCACGAAAACAATTTCTTGGTGAAAAGCCGAAAACAATTTCGTGATATCACCAGGGTCCGGGTCCTGATTTCATACAAAATCGGCTATAGATCTTCATCCATTCCGTAAATAATTTACAACAACCCAAAGATATTTTCCAACCGGAAAAAGTTAGAGCTCAATCTCTCGGGGGAGATCATCAGATCTGGTAAATAGATACGATAATAGTTCTCAATTTCGAGACTAGCCCTGGATATTAGAAAAGTTTGCCTACCCTCTGGTGTTTTCATTACCTCCCTATTCTTCTTCAATCGAAAAGTACAATAGTTGCAGTTCTTTTGGCTGCGATTACATACCGAAAATCAGAACCTACGAGGGGTAGATGTTCAACATCCGCTTTGGCATCCGAATGTTTCGTGGTATCCTCTTCCTGGTCAGAAGTTAAAGGACACTGGGGACAAGGTTGTGGTTTCGCAATCTTATCCAAGCAGTGCCTGGTCAGTCGATTTTCTCTCTCTTGTCCCATCTCCTAACCAGGCTTCTCTTTTTCTGAAGCCACAGGAGTCAGATAGGGGATGACTCTACTTTCTTACTTCACCTTCATCTTCCACTATCTTGTGCTATCTTCCTCCTCTCCCTTCCCAACTGATCTCGTTTCATCTCCTTCTTGGAGTCTTGGAAGTGTCCTTGCGAGTCGATGAAGCTCAATCCTCGTAAATACTTGAAACCTATAGCCAAGGATATCGGCTAATATTCTAGGAGAGGCCGTATCTTCGCCCCCGGTGAGGAGCAAGACACCACCCCTTATCTGGACATTCCACCCACTCGAGATTCTTGGTGCCGCGTCACCTTCAGCACACCAGTGACTATACAATATTGATATTATCCCAACAGGACACTCCCGGGTAACAGAGACATGATTGCAATCCCGTTCATATATCTTCGGCTATACGACCATGTGACTCTACGCCACGCTGGGGACGTATCAAAAGCGGCGAGTCCAACCATCCTAGGATGACGATGTCGTAAGTTTATTAAATACGACAATTTCGAAAGTTACAGGGAGGAAATTTGTTCTGTAAAATTTATAGGAATCAGTCTGGTACTCTTGGACGGACACCATGTTATGAAAATTGAAAGCATCCTTCTCTGATTATTTATCAGAGATTTTAATAGTAGTAGAGGAAAGGACAACTAATAGTCCTGGACTGTCTGGGAAATTAAGATAAACAGGAAAAGTTTATTTTTCATTTATGCGCTGCAAATCTAATTCTATAAGCTGACTTAGCACTACTGCATAGAATTTTTATACTAACTAGGAAAATTTGTAACGCTTTTGAGAAACGACCACTGCCCTGATAGGAATTTGTAGGACCCCGAATCATCTGAAAATTTTTATTCCAACAGGGTTTGTATAAAAAGTATCGGGAAAAGTTTCGGAAAAATAGATTTATTTCAGATATTGCTACAAAACCTTGAAATTGTTTGAAGTACATCCCTTGAGCGTCGACACACTTTTGCTAGCGGCTTCAATTGAACGGTTCGTGGTAAGCTGTACCGATTTCCGATGTCAAACGATGAAAGATGAATTCTTCAGGAAATACTTCAATTTTGTACAAAATAATTAAATTCTTTACCAAACAATTCCATTTTCAACAGAAAAGTTGAATTTTCAACCAAAGGGATCAGGTTTCATGAAAAAAACATTCAACAGACTAGTTTAACCAAAGAGATTAATTTTCTACTTAAACAGATGATTTTTCTGATCAGAAAAACAAATATCAAAGAACGTAGTTGAATTCTCATTAAAAAAATATTCCAATTGATTTTTCAATACAAAATGTGAATATTTCTCATGAGGTAAGTTTTCTACGAAATAGTTAAATTTTCAATCAAACAGTTGCATTCTTATCAAAGAAAGATAAATTTCCTACTCAGACAGATGAATGTTTTAATAAAAAAGATAAATCTTCAACAAAAAGTAGTCGAATTTTCATTCCAAAAAGATTTCAGTTGATTTTTTAACAAAAAATAAGAATTTTTCTCAAAACGTGAATTTCCTAGGAAATGGTTAAATTTTCAACAAAACAGTAGATTTATGGACCAAAAGGTATGAGTTTTGAACAAATCTATTGAATTATTGAACAAAAATTGTTTTTTATTTAGAATACGATTTTTGTTTGTAAAACGAAAACTTTACCTAAAATTGTGAGAAGTTACGATTCTTAATTTGTTTAAATTATAACCATGCTTGCTTGAAATTAGGAATTTTTGGTCGAGAACAAATACATAAGCTAAAAATTTTCAAAAATTATGAGCCTCTAAGATCTGATTATTTTTGTTTAAAAAAACGATAAGTGGTAAAAAAGCTAACAAAACCTTAAATTGTTGAAAATAGCTAATCTTGATAATAATTTTTGTTTAAAAAAGTTAATTTCGGGCGAAAAAAATAACATAACCTGAAGTTAATAAATTATTCGAAAATTTTATTTTAACCAAACAAGAGTATTAAAAAACACACATCTTTCTCTGTTCGCATAAAGTTTTCTGTAATTTTTCTTATTGAAAGGCTAACCGTTAGTAGAAAAAGGCTAGCCTTGGTAAGACAACAAAATGACATAACGAAATTAATTTCAATTGAAATGCTGAAAGATTCTGAATTGACTTAAGATGGAAAAATTACATTTTGTGTCTTGCCGTTACTCACTCTTTCTACTGAGAATAAACAAATTAAAAAGACTTGATAGTACGACAAGTTTTATGAAAAGGTGCTAGACGCCAAAGTTTTTTAAAAGGTCAATATAAAACTCTCTTAGGAAATGATATTTCTCACAACAATTGAAACTGGTAGAACGGAAGTAGAGAAGGGTGGTATTGGTCAGACGCAAAAATGACACAATTCGATTCATTTTCATTTGAATAGTGAACTCAAAGAAGATGATAATCAATATTCTGAGTTGAATCAGGATGAAAAGATAAATTCGTTGCCTGGACATAACTTACTATTTCTACTTAACATAATAAAATTGCTGAAACTTCAGGAAAACGTAAGATTTATCAAAAGTTTTTGACGCCCAAATTGTTGGCAAGGCAAGTATAAAAATATCTAAAAAAAAACAATATTTTTCGCTTCGATCAACACTGGCAGAGTAGAGAAGGAATGTCTTGTTCAGACATTGACATGACATAATTTGAGCCATGAGTTACTCTTTCTACTTGGTCTAATGAAATTGTAGAGTCTTTATTATAAGGTAGGTTTTACAAAAAGTTGCTTGACACAAAAATTTATGAAAAGGCGGATAAAAATATTTTGGGAAATAGAATTTTTCACTTTGATTAACATTGGCAGAATATTAGTAGAAAAAGAATGTATTCGTCAAACCGAAAAACTTGATCATAATTCAATTAATATGAAATTTATTTCAATAGAAATGCTGAACTAAGTGAGGATAAAATATAATAATTTGTTTACAATGAATCCAGAATTGCGCAGGATTTCCAGATTTTTGTTCTCATTCTTATGCACACGAAAGTATTTACTAAATCTTAAAACACTTAGCATTTTCAACGGTCAAACTTAAAAAAAAAAAGGAAAGAGAGGGAATGAAACGCATGTGTTATTTGACTCTCTCAAGTTCGCCCCTTTGTTCTCAAAATCAGTCGTTTTGAAGTACTCTCAGAAGTCAGTCGTTTATTTGAAAATAGGGAAAGAATTTTTAAAAGAAAAGTTTCAAAACATTTTGAAAGAAGTTTCAAAAATTTTCATTATTTTTCTATAAACTCTTTTTATGTGTGCAGATTTATTCAATAAAAGATTTTATAACCGCGTAACTAAAGTGAAACTTTTAATCTCTAAAAAAAAAAAAAAAAAAAAAAAAAAAAAAAAAAAGATTTATTGGCTGGTGTTTTAGAGGTCGGCCGGCAATCGGCAAACGGGAACATATCAACTCCTATCTAATAGAACGCTGCTTAAGGCTGGTGACCTTATCAGCATAAATCACCCACCTATTGAGACTCTCGGCTTCCTTTCTCATGTCCTTATCCCCCCGCCCCCGTCCCCCAGCAACAGAAGTTTTGGTGGGACTGACGTTACAGATTGACTCCACCATGAGACAAATCACTGCTTAATTCGGACATGATTTCGACTCGCAAAACAAATCTCGCGCATACAGGTGATAGTTGGGAGTACAATCTAAACATGAATAATACAAACAATAAAGTAGCCTCGGAATGGACTGAAACTCGGATTGACCAAAGGCATGCACACGGTAAACGTAAAGGTCGTGTTTCGGGCGATGAATGGAGACTGGGTGTTTGGAATGCTAGAGGAGTGAATGATCTTAAGATAAGAGAACTACGAGAAACTATGCACGTAAGGAAACTAGACATTCTTTGTGTACCTGAGACGAAGAAAAAGGGTCGCGAATTTATAAAAATAGAAAATGGGGTGTTGGAAGGCGGTTGTGAAATATGGTCAGGAGTAGATAGCGAATCACATCGTAGTCAAGAGGTCGGTTTAATTATGAATGAAAAAGCAAGACAGCATCTCATAGAGCATAATTTTGTATCACCCAGATTGCTATGGGCTAGAATGAAGGTAGGAATCAGAAGATTATTTATCATAGCGTGCTACGCACCAGTTGATAGCGATTTGAGGGAAGTTAAGGACGCCTTTTGGGACACTTTAAATGATACAATAAGTACTTGCGACCAAGGTGAAAGAATAATTTTGTTAGGAGATATGAACGGATGGGTCGGCGTCCAACGTCAGGATACAGATACAGGAGGGGTACTAGGTAATTTTGGGGATCCAACAAGAAAAAATTATAACGGGGAAAAATTAGTTAGCTTATGCTTAGAGAAGGACCTATTTATTACAAATACCTGGTTTCGACATAAAATGATCCATACTTACACCTGGTGTAAAGGAAATAACCGCAGTATAATTGACTTCGTTATTGCAGATGAAAGACTAAGAGAACTAGTTACAGATACAAGAGTCATGAGGGGGGCCGAATGCAATACTGATCATTACCTTTTAGTCTCCAGGATGAACTTAGGGCGGGGGTGGAGAAGAAAGAGAACCAAACAAACGAAACAAACGCGAATCAAGGTCGAAAATTTACAGAAACCGGAATTACGAATAGATTTTCAGAATAAGATAAACGAACGCATAGATAAGGCAATTTGGGAGTCGCTTGAAAGGAACAAAGATGTAGAAGGTGCGTGGGCTTTATTGCGGGATACCATTGTTGAAACTGCGATTGAAGTGTGTGGTATGGCGAGGGTAGGAAAAAAGTCTGGCGATGCGTGGTGGAACGATGAAATTGCGGCAGCCCAACAAGAAAAGAAAGAAGCGTACAAAAGAACGTTGAACATGACAGGTCTTAGCGATGAGGAGAGAAATAGACTCAAAAATGATTACAGACACAAAAAGAGGAAAATTAAACGTCTAGTCAAAGAGAGTAAAGAGAAAACCAGAACAGAAGAAGAGAACAAAATAAAAAACTGCTTTGAAGGAATTATCAAACTATTATTTAAAGAGATGAAGGGAAGTAGAAGTACAGAGTTTTTTAGCATGAGAAACAGCAAAGGTGAAATGCTATATGATATAGACGGGATAGTAGACGCTTTAAAAGATTCTTTTAAAGAACTATTAGGAGGTGAAGATATAGGGCAACAAAACTACGACATTGAACATAATGCATTAGAAAACCCAATTGAAAAAGTCAGTGTCACTGAGGTCAGAGATATAACTAA
>CAKNXH010049179.1:0-25373 GCA_932178445.1 Andricus quercusramuli
TTTAGGACCCATCGATATATGACGCACAAATACATGAGCTACTATATACACATGGCTCATGGTAAAAAATAAATAAATTGAATTTTGGACAATATTTAATAACGTACTCTAATTGACTGATTTTGTTATTGTCCACATTATAAACAATTAAGAATGATTTCGATAATAAACTTTTAAAAATATGATTCAGGGGGGGGGGCGATAAAGGGCCTTATCGAAACCCCTACTTTATCAGCAAGACTTAAGAATAATTATAATTAATTTTACTTTTATTAAATGTCTTCATGTTTCAATTTCATCCCGTAATTTTGGGTTTTCAATTATATCATATTTTAAATCTTTAATTTAACCTATTTTTTTAATTGCATGTCTAAACGTACGTCTACACGGACGCTTAATTTCGTATTTACGTCCGGCTAAACGGATGAAAAACCTCCAAGTATTTCGTCCGGCTATACACTTTTCTGGAAATACTGACTTTCACCAGTATCCGGACAAATGATTGACTTCAAATTTGTCCGTCTATTAATATACACAAAATAATAAATCACAAACATAACCTATAATTTCGATCTCACATGACATGACACAAATAAAAATGCCATAGCCACCGTAGTGTAAGAAATTGAATTAAGAATTTGTATAATAAGTATAGGGGAGCGGCGGCGAATGTGGCGCGGTGGCTAATGTGGCGCGTTCGAGTTTTCGAATATTAACGCATTTTCTGCTTGTGGAGGTAGTTTCATTACATGTATATATGTTTTCAACCTTAAATTATTAAAAAATTGGGATAATTAAATTAATTGCCTGATTTTCATGACGAAAAGTTAGTTTTGGTTATTTCGCTTGTATTTTCAGAGTAGCTAAAAACAAGTAAAAAATTACAGAAGTTTCGTGTAAACTTATACAATTTTTTGGGAATATTCTGTTTCAAGTTTCTTGAATGCTTTAAAGTTCAACATTTTGATTAAAATTATTGAACTTTTATGTAAAAAATCTTTATTAAATACTTTTCACATGCGACTAATATGGCGCATTAGGGACTAAAATCGGCAGGTAACTTGGCGCACAAGTTTGTGGTTTGTTTTGCTCGGGGAATTTTGTAGAAATAAAGTGCCGGTTTTTGGTTAGAAGGTAAGAAATATTTACTCAAAGTAATAACATTTCGTTTCTAATATGCATAAAAAAGTTTCATCCTAATTATTATCGTGTATTTTAGAGTTGTTTTAGAATAATTGTATTTTGAAATCGTTTCACCAGTTTTCGGGTTAGGTTTGTTCTGACAGAATAAATATTTAGAGGGTTTACAATAGTGATATTATTCGAATAACTGTTTTGGAAAAGAATAAATTTTACTTATTATTAATATAATTTTGATCTATTGTTTATACAACGTCTGTAAGCTTATCTTAAAATACAACATTTTTAGTACTCCTCAAATTATTGTGAGACAATCTGTACTGATAAAAAAACATTTTTTCTTGAAATTTGGGCAGATATAATCCCTCAATTATGTCAATAATATTAAACGCGAATACATTTATCTTATTTTCATTATATTTTACTAATTTTTCATCATAATTTGTTTTTTATTTAATAATTATGAACTGAAATCGGAACGCGCCACATTACCAAACAAGGTAGGACAACTTGACGCAGATGCTCTTTTTGGAAAACACATTAATTAACTGTTTTAATGAACTGCAATTGAATTATCTCCATGTATATAGCATTGGTAAGATATTAGCCTAAACAGAATATATCTTATTACAATGTTTTACTTTATATTTGAATTTTAATCGTGCATTTTCCTTTATATGCGCCGCATTCGCCGCCGCTCCCCTATGATAACATGATAAGAAAATGTCAACGTAGAACTTCTTTAAATTAAATTTAGAATTTACACAATAAAATCTTATAGAAATTCAAAATACCAGCATAGAATGCAAAATTATCAATATAATGTTATAGAATTTCTTTTAAATACTGTTTTATTCAATTTGTGTATGCCTTATAACTTTAAAAAAATCGAATGGAATTAACAATAAATTCCATTTTTTTTTTTAAATAAAATTTACAAATCCATACAATTTCATGCTAGAAAGAAGACAATTTCAGTCAATTAGATCTCTTCATCTGAAACTTTTACCCTGTATACTTAAAGAAATAAATTTTTCGAAATGTCATGAGACTCATGTAATTTATGTAATTTTTTTAAAAGCATTCTAGTCGAACCGAGGTCTGTGTGATTTATATGTATTATAGATTCATAATAAAAAATGCATGCCACTATTTTGCTATTATTTTTCACAATGTATGCCACGGCCTATCACTGAAGTGACTGTATTGAAAAAAAAGACTATAAAAGTACCCATTAATTGAGAAAGGTGAGAGCAAGAATGTGGAGGAGTATTGGGAACCGCAGAACTGCGATATGCCATCTGGTGGCGAAAAATATTACTAGTCAAATTGGCTCGGTTTCAAATACCGCGTGCTAATTGTATTGAAAATAGTGAAACGAAATAATTAAAATAGCTGTAATTGAGAAAGTATCATCAAAGAAAACGCGTTTTAATTTAGAAATGGATGTTAGAGGAAAGAAATTCAGTCTCAAGAAGGCGAAAAGCAAATCGTTTTTTTCTGTGTTTACGTGCTCTAGGTGCTCTAATAAAGTCTGCAAAGACCAAGAAGTCAGTTTTCATAAATTTCCTAAATCCGAAAAAGTGCTGTATTATTAAAATTGATATTTAAAAAAAGGTCAGTTGCAAAGAATTAGTATCTATGAAAAAGTCAATTAATTATTTCGACGAAGTTGATTTCCGACAACCGCGTTTCTATTATTCGGTTTGTTATGAAAGTGCATCCTAACCCAAAAGTTGAGAATTTTTTATTACAAAAAAAAAACTATTTTTCACAAGAAGATAAAGTGATGATTCTTTGCGCGGCTAGTCTTACAATTTATATAATTTTTTTAACTCACTTTCATGCTTATACATATATGACATATTTTATCAAATTACATGCACAATCGAAATAAGACTGCAAAGTATTTGTACTTTTTCCCCAATCCAGCTTTACAACTGTACACTGCATCTTTTACGGCACCTTGAAAGCTTATTTGTCCTCTTATTTCATGAGATTTATCCATCAAACTTGAAAATTTGCTTACAAAATGCAATTATACTTCAAGTTTCGTCTTTCGGCTTCTTTACCACAAAATATGACACATCCAGCATGCAAAACTCTTTTTCCTTCAACAAAATGTCTACAGGAAGGTTTAGATGCCGTGAACCGACCAATTTTAGCATTATTTAGTATCATGTTTCCTTTAAAATTCACAAAAACCAAAAAAAAAAAACGGTATTTCATCTGTCAGACTTCCACAAACGACCCACTTACGGCGGCCATCTTGTTAATATGACGTCACGATTTCGGATACCAATAGAGGAATCACACTTAGGTCGATGGGCTACAAAATATATCCCGCGGTTGTCCTCATGCCATATTTTTATATAGACTAAATACCCTAATTTACCAATTACTAATTAACCAAATTAAATCCCATGAGAATAAACCAAATGAGTTACATAAAAATAAACGCAAAAAAATACCTTTGGTCTAAAATCGATACGGTTCACAAGGTTATCTTTTGGGGCACAGTGCATATATAATTACGTTTTCCTATAATTTCAAAAATAATTCCTGTGAATAATTATTTTCTTACTTTAGTAGGTCCATCGTTTAACATTCGATCCCTCTAAAAATATCTGGAACAGCAGCAATTTTCTTCGAAACTTTGTAAATAATTTTCGCACTAACTAAAATTGCAAAGCGTCAACAGTCAACACAACGGTTGCGATTTGAAAGTTTCGATGGTTTCCAGACACAAGAATATAGCGGTTAACTGACTTTAATCATTGAAAAAAGAAAGTGTCAAAACACTCATAAGTTTAAAAAAATCGTTTATTTCGTCAATATAACCAAAATTATTGCATTCAATTTTACACATAAATTTATTACTTGATAAAATATCAACGTTTACGTGCAGCGATCACGATCACGGACATTAACACCACTCTTTACTGCTTGACAGAGCGGGAAAAGCAACATAACCTGACATCACTTAAAGGCCTTTTCATATACCTCATCTACCTCACTTGCTGTTATGGCCTTTTCATACCTCGCATGCCAGCAGTGGTAGCGTAGGTTTGAGAATCGCAATTTTAATTTTTGTAAAGTGTTTGAATGAAACAATTTCTGCACTTGAGATGTCGAATTCAAACTCGCCAAACGCTCGAAAACGCTAAAAGCTTCACCTCGGGTCTCAAGGAATGGGAATTTTCAAATTCACAAAATTAATTTTTTAGATATAGGCTTCAATAAGTGATTAAAACATAAATAATCACAACTCGCACCAATTTTATTGAAACTGTTTGAAATTGAGTACACATACAAAGTATACTCAGCGAATGCCTGCAAAATAATAAAAAGTTGAAAATGACCTTTTGTTTAATAATATCCAATTGAAAATTATGGCCGGTCGGTAACCACATTTACCTAATTTCGGAGACAAAAAGTATCGAGGCCACTTCAGACTAAAAACAACGTCCAGCAAGAAACTTTTTCTATATAGTTCAAAGAAAATACCTGGAATATTTTAGATAAATTCATCAAAAATTGACTGAAATATGTACTTTGAAAATAGTACGAGAGTCGGGTGAGTTATTGGATGCGAGACCTCAACTGTACCTAAGATCATGATAAAATGTTTTTTTATTTATAAGTTTAAAAAAAAGTTTTACCTTCATTATTAAGATTTTTTCCACGAGTGCAGAAAGATAAGTATCAGAGTAGAGAATGTATAAGTACAAAATCAAATAATGTAAAAAATGCCCATACATTTTATTATAATTCTAAGAAAATAATTATTGTATGCGAAGGATATTATTTGTACATTTTTATTTGTGTTTATTAATAATTATTAATATTAATCATTTGTGTACATTAATAAGTTCACGTGTTTGTTATGCCCAGGAAAAAAGAACCCATTGAAAAGGCGACTCCGTGAATTGCGTATCTGTCATTTGCAGATTGAGATTTTTTAAACTGAATTGGTTTGCGACTATGAGAATCGGTCAGTTTCTCAAATGGTTTCCAATCTGCAATGTACTACACTGTCTATTTCAAGCAAAGTCATATTGAATCGGTTTACCTCTTTTTGAATGAGACTGATTTTTTCCAGGTTAGGCTGCCATATTTCACATGATTTTTAAAATTTACAAATTATTGATAGATTAAGAAAAATCATACGCAAGGCTACTATATTCCTTTTGCTGTTTTAGTTCTAGAGAATATGAAGGCTTTTGTGCCTTATAAGTCTGTCAAAAAAATAATAACGAGTACAATTCTGTTAAAAACCAATCGGCGGCAATCTGAAATTCCAGTGACAGATACGCTATTCAAACGACTTTGAAACCCATTCAAAGCAAGTGAATAGATTTTTGTTTCATGGGTGGTTACAATTCAAAAGAAAATAATATTTAATAAAAGCTCGCATATTGTAATAATAATGACTATTGTAATTAATCATTCTAAGAAAAGAATTATTCGTCTGGGCGAATCAAAAAATTTCTAATGGGGTCGCTTAAAAAAAAAGTTATTTTTTTCCAATTTCAACTTGAAATATCAAAATACAAAGTTTCAAATGAAAAACGTATCAATGGATATTTCCATTCACGAAAATATTGGAAGAAAGTTAATAGCCAAAATATAGTTCGGAAAGACCAGTCCAGGTATAAAGCGGGGCGCACACACATTTGCACAGCGCACAACGCATGGCACACAAGGTTCTCGACCAATCACAGGGCTCCATTTCAATCGCTGTGATTTCCGCACAGCATGGCGCAGAACGCGTCGAAAAGTTCGGAACGTTGAACTTTCATGCAATCTGCAGTCGTCTTGTGCAATCTGCAGCCACTGGTAGCAGACGATTTTCAATTTTCCAACCTCAAATTTCTCGCGCGTCGCGTCGTTTGTTTTGCAAGTGTCACGCGTCGCATCGTTTATTTATAAAGTTTTTCTAGTTTTAAAAGTGGAAGTTGTATAATAAATTTAAGTTTTGTGCTGGACTCTCTACGAATAACCTTTTGCTCCTCCGACGCCTTTTTAATGCCAATGCTGTGTTACATATCTGATAAGCACAAAGAAAGAGTAACCCGTCTTCATCATCCATCGTGTCCATCGCTGCAAATATGATAAAAATATAAAATGTAACAAAAACAATTTTTTGTCTACGAAAAGAGAAGTCGAAAACATTGAAATTTTGAATTAATTTCTTAATTAAAATGCACAAATTGAGTTAAAATTTTTAAGTTAAAAGTTAAAAGAAACACTGTTACATGAACGTTATATAATGTTCTTTGATAACTCATATTATTTTACAATAAGTGTAATAGTATAATAATTTAAAAAATTTCTCTACTTCAATGTGTCAAATTTTCAGGTTAAAACTTGAACGCAATATCGTTAAATAAACTTAAAACAGTGGTCTTTGATAAACTTGAAACAATACTGTTTCATAATCAAAGACAGACGAAGAAGTTATTTTAAATAAAATCACTTACTTTTTACAATTCTCACGTCAACACTTCACATTTTGAGGTTACAAGCGCTAGCCCGCAAGCCTGGTGCATAGGGAGTATAGCTATGCGGATCCGTGTGCGTTGAAACTTCTTCTCTCGTGCGTTGCGCCTTGTGCTTATTCACTGTGCAAATGTGTGTGCGCCCCGCTTATGGGTTCTAAATTTTTTGCAGTTAGACTCATGTACACCGCACACTCTCTTCACCTACCCCCAGAGATGGGTTGTGACATGTCACTCGAGGTTTTCTACGTATAATACATAAACGACGTAATATGCGTAGAACATTGTAGAAAACTATGTATAATACATATCAAAGATGTCGAACGTAATTTACGCGGGCGGGACTGCATTTGACAGATTTGAATAATTGACATAACCTCTCATAAGGAGTCTTCTTTTTCCGTAAGAAATGACAAATCAGTCCATGAATTATGTTTTGGCCTACCGCCTCGTTTCATTTTTTTCCTTATAATGAGAAAACAGTAGTTGACAAGCGCGCGAACGATTACTTGTAGATTATGATACCATGTTTTCGTACTTATGCTTGTGTTCCACATGCACGAGAACGTTTCGGATGATAAAGTACGATAAACATGTATAATAAATATGTATTTTTTTAAAACTAATTTGTTCAGGAAAGTAATGAATAATTACGAATAATTAATTAATTGCTCAATATTAGTTGTTTCTGTAAGTCAATTGGGTATTTTTATAATAACGAATACAAAAATCCCACCCATATAGTTACGTGAGCAAATGTAAAATACATTTGTAGAAAACTAAGGACGTAATATACGTGTCGAAAACCATGTAATATACGTGACGTATTATACGTACCCATCCCTGCCTCCCCACTCACACACGTTAAGCGTAAAAGCACTGGTTCGCGGCACTAGCGCCTCCGCGTTGCTGGTTCCCTAACTAAGCCTTCCCCTGTCGTCTCGCTCCCCTTAGCGTGCTTCAAACTGCCTATTGCATTGTCGCCTCTATACCTATCTTCCCTCTACGACCGAACCATGTCCATGATCCAATTCACACCAGGTCTAGCCACGCGCAAGTAAAAAAAATTGTAGCCAATCAGCAACGCTACCAGCTACGCTGCCATATTGAATAAATATACAGCTGGCGGCTGTGATGAATGGTAACCAACATGGCCGCGGAGCTGGTATGCGCGATTTGGACGAAAATAGGACGTTTTTTGGCTAGACCTGGTGTGGGTTGGATCATGGTCCGAACCAGCCCTATGCATCGCCCGTGTATGTGTATGTGGTAGTTGTTCTCTTAGCATCCGGAGGGGTATCGTAGTTCACATAAATCCAACAGATGGCGTTCCGAACGCGTAGGCCCGTGTTTGCATTGTTACGTATAGACAAAAATACTCAAATTAATTTAAAGCTTGATACTTTTTATAAGAATGAAGGAAGAACATAGTTTTCAGTAACAATAAGCGCAGCTGTAATTATTAATAATACAAAATTCATGAAGACATGTAATTTATTATTAGGAAAATTGAATATAAGATTGAGTATTTTAAAAAGTTTGAATTTTATTCATATTTCTCTATTGTTTATTTTGCTGATGTAATTAATTAATTTTATAAACAATTGTAATTGTTACAAATTTTAAACATTTATTGATGTTATTTAATTAATAATAGTGAAAATAATATTTAAAACTTAATAATTAGCCTGATAATATATTTTTTTTCAATAATTCATCTAGAAATTTCCTCTCTCTCTCAATCTGAAAAATATATAGATATTTATATATAATTTATTTATAATACATTTTGTAAAAATAAATTAATGTAAAAATTGCATCTAAATAATGTATAATTGAAGAAACATTATTTATTGAATATAGTATTGAAGACACTTATAATTACTGGAAAGAATAATTTATTGTAAAGTGATGGACAAGATTAATGAGCGAAAAAAAATTTATATTAATTTATAAAAGCATTTTAATTTGAAGCCATACCATTTTTTAAGTAAACGAATTAAAAATATCTTCATTTTCACTATAAATCGCTTAACAAATTGAACGTAAAAATATATATAATATATAGAGTGCACAATCTTCCCTTTTTTTCTTAGTTTCCCCTTTTTTCTTGAAATTCCCCTTTTCCCCCCTATTCTCAAAAAACTGTCCCTTTTTCCCCTTTACTCTTGAAATACACTATATTTGAAAATACAATATTTGATGTACCCTAATAACATTACAAAATATATGGGACTTTTTAAATAAGTATTAGAAGGAGAACACTTTATATACCTACCTAATTTAAAAATGGAATATTCCAAATTTATTATCTGCAATGTAAAATTTAACGAGTTTAAATTCATAATATTTCATATAGGTTCAAAAATTATGACGAATTTGTTATATGTACAGCTTTAACTAGTAAACAATAATAAAAAATTGCGAAATTTGAAAATTAATTTTTTGCTTAGTAACAATTTTTTTGAAAATGTGTAAAAACATGTTTTTTTATTGAGTCCTATGCACACATATAAAAAAGTTGAATGTCACACCTGCAATTTATTTAGCTGGAACCAAAGAAACATTTTATCATTTTGCTTTTTCGGAAAAAAAAGTTTTGCAGAAATAAAAAATATTTGATAAATGTTCAGAAATGCTTCCAAGTTTTAAAATATTTATTTTGAAAATATTTTATTTTCAAAAATGTTTCACAAAAAATGTGTACAATTTAAAAATATTAGAAGGTTTAAGAGTGTTGAAAGGATTAAAAAAGAATTCTCAAAAGATATATGGGGAAATTTTTTATGATTTTTTAGTTTGAAAATTAACTTTAAGAGAAAATTGCAACAGATTTCAAAAGATTTCCTCGAGTTTCGAAAAAGAGTAAAAGATTTCAAAGCAAATTGTTTCAATTTTCAATTTTGTAAGATCAAAAAATTATAAATCGAGTGAATTCAAGAAACATTTAGAAGATTCGAAGAGATTAAAAAAGAATTTTAAACTTTAAAAGATTCTATAAAAAGGCAGATTTTTTTAAAGATTTCAAACAACAAATTTATAAGCTTTAAAAGAATTACATTTTGAATTATTTTTTAGAATTTCAAAAAAAATTCGAGTCAGCTGAAAATATTTTTAGGAATTTAAGAGGTTTTGAATAGATTAAAAATATTTTGAAACTTGGAAGCATTTCTGAAAATCTATCAAATATTTTTTATTTGTGCCAAACTTTTTTTTTCCGAAAAAGCAAAATGATTAAATGTTTCTTTGGTTCCAGCTGAATAAATTTTAGGTTCGACATACTTAACTTTTTTTTTAAATGTATGCGTAGAAACCTATAAAAAAAATGATTTTACACATTTAAAAAAAAATTGTTACTGCACAAAACATTTATTTTTAAAAATCGTTATTTTTTAATATTGTTCACTAGTAAGAGCTGTAAATATAACAAATTCGTCATCATTTTTTAACCAATTGGAAATATTTTGAATTTAAAATCGTTAAATTTTACATTGCAGTTGATAAATTTGGAATATTCCATTTTTAAGTTAGGTATGTATATAAAGTGTTCGCCTTCTAATACTTATGTAAAAAGTCCCATATATTTTGTAATGTTATGGGGGTACTTCAAATATTGTATTTTTTCAAATATCGTGTATTTCAAGAGAAAAGGGGAAGTTTTTTGAGAATATGGGATAAAAGGGGCATTTCAAAAAAAAAGGAGAAACTGAGAAAAAAAGGGAAGATTGTGCACTCTATATATTATCTATATTCTTACGTTTAATTTGTTAAGCGATTTATAATGAAAATGAAAGTATTTTTAATTTTTTCACTTACAAAAATTGTATGGTTTCAAATTGAAATGCTTTTATATATTGATATAAATATATTTTTTTCACTCATTAATCTTCTCAATCATTTTTTAATAAATTATTTTTTCCAATAAGTATAAGTGCCTTCAATAATATATTCAATAAATCATTTTTCTTCAATTTTGAATTATTTTGATGCAACGTTTACATTAATTTATTTATATATAATTTATTATAAATAAATTATATATAAATATATATTCTTCAGAGAGAGATGAAATTTATAGAGGAATTAATAAAAAAGTGTATTATAAGGCTAATTATTAAGGTTTGAATATTATTTTCACTATTATTAATTGAACAATATCAATAAATGTTTAAAATTTGTAACAATTACAATTGTTTATAAAATTAATTAATTACATCAGCAAAATAAACAATAGAGAAATATGAATAAAATTCAAACTCTTTTCAAAATACTCAATCTTATATTCAATTTTCCTAATAATAAATTACATGTCTTCATGAATTTTGTATTATTAATAATTGCAGCTGCGCTTATTGCTACTGAAAACTATGTTCTTCCTTCATTCTTATAAAAAGTATCAAGTTTTGAATTAATTTGAGTATTTTTGCTATACATAACAATGCAAACACGGGAGTGGGGATGACGAAAATATATAGCTAACTATTTTTTGCCTATATCGAGGGTCTGCCCTCTACAACTTTTCATTGTTTCTATAGCAACCGCGTCAAAGCGCGTGAATGAGTCACCGTCAATGATGAGAATGAGTGAGCCCACCACGAAGGAATAGTAAGGAGTAGTATCCCTGTAAGTGGGGAGTGGGACGAGCGACGTCCAATAATTCGTTAATGTTAGCTACGAATGAAAACTCGTATGCTCCCCCGTTCACATGCGCACTGGCGTTTGCCATGCCAACGATGTCAACACGCGTTTGAAGTTTCGAACTTTTTGTATTGAACGAACATAAACAAACGAACATAACCTACATGTGCATCGAGATGTCAAAAGGTAACATATTGAGTGGGTATAACATGTGACTGCGAAAACAGCTCTGCGCATGTGCACTGGGGAGCATTCGAGTTTTCATTCGTAGCTAGCATTAACGAGACGGACTCGCCGGGGTGTGACCGATGGTCTGACTATGTGAGATCGTGGAATTCAGTGAATCAAATCAAATCTAGTGTTTTTCTCTGAGAAGAGGAAAAGTATTTATCGAGAGCCTCCGGTGCTCCGGTGCTCGAGGCCATTCTCCTTTCTCCCCAGGGTTGACTGCAGCGGCAGACAGGCCTGGGGTGTGGTGAGTAAACTAAAATTTCCGCCGGCCGGCGCCGGCCATTTTTAAAGGACCACGTGCTCAGACTTTTTTAAAAATATATTTTATTATTTTTTTTTCACTAATCTGATCTCATAAAAACGTAGATTCTGACCTCTTAAACTTTCCGGAGGCATGGCCTCCTTAAATGGATCCTTGTCGGGTGACCGGGACACTTCCTCGCAGAAACCCCCTTACGCCCCTTACCCCTCTCTCACGCAGGATGTTGAATCTGGCGCGAAAGCCCTCATGTTCATGACGGGCAACGCTTCCAAAATTAGAGAAAGAAGCCTCGAAAGAAACAACGATGCAAAATCGAGCCTCAAACGTGCCAAAACGCACCTAGAATCCCAAAATAACATGGAAAGTACTCTCCCCTCCGATGACGAATTCAATGACCTCGCTATGGAGACGACCGAGACAACTGACAATGACAAACTGGACACGACAGAGACAGCTGACAACGGTAAGTCACATACAGATTTAACCCCTGATCCTCGATACTCTCATAACAACTCAGTTCCAGCCCCGGGTTCTCAAATCATTACCGACAACAACCTCGGTGCCCCAAGATCCACTAAATCGCTCCCTAAAGTTCACAACCAGCTTCGCTACAGCGAATTCGAATCGGGCGAGTGCCCAATCATAATTCAACGCGAAATGAACTCTCAAAACGCGAAAAAAGATCTTGCTGCCGATACGACCGGTCGCCTTTTGCAAAAATACTTTCTCGGCCATATTAACGATGTGCGTAGCAGTGGCCTCGGGAAGCTCAAGGTCATGGCTAAGTCCGCGAAGTCAGCCAATATGTTGCTCCAAGAAATCCCCAAAAAAATCATCGGCTTAACTACCCTCATCCCAGCCAGTTTTGCAACTTGCCAGGGTGTCATTCGCGGCATATCTCATGAGATTTCCAGGGAAGAGATCATTCAGAACCTTCAGGTCTTAGGTCCACTCAGAGATAGAGTCACGGTTCTGGACGCTTTCCGTTTAAATAGAAAATTCAAAGACCCCGAAACTCAGGAAACAAAATTTGAATCCTCTAAAACTGTTCTCATCACTTTCAAAGGAACTTGCCTTCCAGAGAGAGTCTCACTCTTCTTGGCCTCTTTCCAGGTTGAATCCTACATCCCCCAACCAAGAATGTGTCTTAATTGCCTTAGATTTGGGCACATCAGCAAACACTGCAAATCTAGCCAACGCTGTAAACGCTGTGGATCTTCGGATGCCCACACCGACTCCAACCCCTGCCCTAATGAGAAAATTAAGCCCAAATGCGTAAATTGCAAGGGCGATCACATGCCGACATATAAAGGCTGTCCGGAATTCATTTTTCAAAACGAGCTTCGCCTTTTTGCTACGAAGTACAAGATGACCTTTAAGGAAGCTAAAGTTATCCTAAAATCAGGGAGGGGTGCCGATTATGCCGCTTCCGCTCCCCCCTCATCATCTAGCTCCTCCCAAACATGGAACTTCTCCATGTTTCCAGAGCTAAATGATGCCCCAGTACCCGCATTCAACACTCCTCGCCCTCAACATTCCAGGCAATCATATGCCAAGTCAGTATCAACCCCCCCCTTCGACTCGCCCTCCGAAAACCTCATCCAAAAGTCCAGGCAGGAACTCGGTACCCAATCACAGGACCACAGCTTCCTCGGAGGTCGGCTCCCAACCTCCCTCGTTCAAAGGACCATCAGCCAGTACATCTTTCGCTCATCTTCATAACAATGGAAGATCAGAAAGCTTCTTGCCTAACGGCTGTGCCCTTAACTCACCAAATGGCACTTCTTCCTCCTTACCCAACCCATCATTCTCCCCCCTTTCTTCCTTCTCTACCCTCATGAACTTGCTCAACTCTCCGACTGTTGGCACGATCCTATCTGCCCTGATGAACCTACTCGGGATCATATCCTCAGGATCACTTGATTCAGAGGAGGGGCAAAATAGCCTTAACACATTAATACGTAGTGTGACGAATCTAGCAAATTCTTTCCTTCAGAATGGCTCAGCTCAATAGTTTAAGAATCGCCCAGTGGAATTGTCGGGGTGCCCTGAATAAACAGGGCGACCTTTCAAACATTAGGGACGAGTTTGATATTATTCTTCTTTCAGAAACCTTTTTAAAACCTACTACAAAACAAAATTTTAAAATTAAAGACTTTAACATTATCAGGGCAGATAGACTTAGCAATAGTCGTGGAGGTCTGGCTATCGCTATTCGAAGAGGCATCACATTTTCCCAGATCAACTCTATCCCTAGCGTGGAGGACATACTTGAGACTTTAGCAATCTCAATTGGTACCTCACTTGGGGAGCTTCTTATTGTTTCAGTTTATAGGGTACCCACCTCCGCTAATGTTATAACATCGGCGACGTGGACCCAATTTTTTGATTCCATTAAAGATTTAAATTGCAGCTCGGTTGTTATAAGCGGTGACTTTAATTGCCACAATTCTCTCTGGGGCAGCTCACATAACTGTAGAGGAGGAAATGAGCTTTGCTCTGCCTTGGATAAGACAGATCTTATACCCCTCAACACAGGTGAAGCCACCTTTCGTACCCGTCCTGGAAGCCCGCCATCAATCATTGATTTGACATTCGTTTCTCCAAATTTATACACACTCTCGTCTTGGGGGGTTTGGAACGACTCCCTGGGCAGCGATCACTTCCCAGTGATTTCTAGTATTGGAGTTTCTGTCCCAATAGCCCTATTCCACTCGCGTAGATATAAGCTTAAACGCATCAACTGGTCCTCATTCTCTTCTAATCTCTCTGAATCTATTTTACAGGATGGAGAGCTGTTTGAGTCTACGGACTCAGACTGTCTTTCTAAGTACGAAGCCTTCGTAAAATCCGTGGATGCAGCTGTGCTTGCTGCGTGTCCAAAGGCTAAACCTGCGGCTAATGTCCACCGCCCTGTCCCTTCAAGGAAGCGTTTCGTTCCTGCCCCGTGGTGGGATGAAACCTGCGATGCCGCAGTCGAAGAGAGGAAGGCGGCTTTAGCCACCTTTCGAAGACTCAGGAACGATGCAAATTATATCAATCTCAATAGAATAGAGGCAAAAACCACGCGCACTCTCAAGACTGCGCGGAGGATCAACTTTAGAAAATTCTGCGAGACCCTGGATAGATCGACTCCGATCTCTAGAGTCTGGCGGATTGTCAAATGTTTTAAAAACAGGTATACACAGCCTGTAAACGCCTCCTGTTCTGCAGACAGGAGGACGATTGAAAATTTGCATGCTTTAGCTGAAGAACTTTGCCCCCCAACTGCTTTCTTCGACTCTTTCCCCGATGAGTTTCCGAGAAGCGAATTACTGGAGGCACCCTTCACGGAGTCTGAGCTCTCCATCACTTTATCCTCACTGAAAATCAAATCTTCTCCAGGTTTGGATAGAATTGACTATAACATCATCCAGCGATTTCCGAAGGAAGTTAAATTAACTCTCCTCAACATCTTCAATGAAATCTACCAGTCTGGCTCTTTTCCTAAATCCTGGAATGAATTCCTCGTCCTTTTTATTCCAAAATCAACCCCTGGAAAATTCCGTCCAATATCCTTGGCATCCTGCCTGTTCAAAGTAATGGAGAAACTCATCTTCAACAGACTCTCGTGGTATGTGGAGCACAATCATCTCCTGTCACCTCATCAATTTGGGTTCAGAAAGAGAAGATCCTGCGCTGATAATCTCGCTATTTTGTCAACCGAGATTCTCTCGGGTTTCACAAATGGAGAGATCGTTGCGGGCCTCTTCCTGGATTTGAAGGGAGCATTTCCCAGTGTTAATCCTCGAATTCTTATTGAGGACTTGAGGGAAATTGGGGTCCCCCGACAGATGGCTCATTTCATCTATAGATCTACATCCTGTAAAAATATCTACTTTCAGATCAATGGAGAATTGGTGGGTCCCAGGCTCAGCACAGTGGGCCTCCCACAGGGAAGCATACTTAGTCCCATTAACTACTCAATCTACACCAGGAGAATACACACTATTATTCCTAGAAATTGCTTAATAGTAGAATTTGCAGATGACATTGCCATCATCTGTCGTTCTGCGGATCCTATGGTTTGTATACAATCCCTGCAGCAGTGCATGAATGCTCTCTCAGAGTTCCTGGATGGCAGGGGTCTAGAGGTCTGTCCTGAAAAAACCAAATTGGTCCTTTTCAACAGACGCAACCTTGATACCGACAATCCTTGTTACATCCTTTCATTGAATGGCGTTAACATCCCGCCATCTCCAGTAGCTAGATTTTTAGGTATTTTTCTCGATCATAGATTCACTTTCGAACCCCACTTTCAATATCTCTGTGACAAGATACGTAAAATCTTAAATATTTTCAAAGTTCTCAGAGGGACTTGGTGGGGCGCAGATCCTTGTATCCTCAGGACTGTCTATACATCCCTTATCAGAAGCTGTCTAGAATACGGATCTCATATTTTTAATTTTACTTCACATAAAAATTTCAGTGATTTAGAAAAAATTCGTAATCAAGCTATAAGACTAGCCCTAGGCTATAGAAATAGTACTCCCATAAATGTCATGTTAGCAGAATTTTGTGAACCACCCTTCAAAAAACGCTTTTGGTTTTTGGCAAAAAAATATCTCATAAAAATTTTCTCGGACCTTCATCATCCGCTTCCAGATAAACTGTTGCAACTATCGCGAGATGCAAGGAGAAACAGAAAGAACATGAAAAATCAATTTGTACTTTTGAATGCTTATGAAAATGTCCAACCCTTCAAATATCAGATTCGTAAATCAGACACACACCCTCACTATGAATTCCCGTATGAGGACCACCTGTTATGTCCAAACATTGATCTTTCTTTAGGCCGCTTAGTCCAGAACTGTCCAGATCCTGTAGGTCTCTTTAAGGATCTGGTCGATGAAAAGTTCCACGACTATCTCCCATTCTTCACGGACGGTTCAAAGTCTATCGCTGAGTCCATCACGGGCTTTGCCATGGTGTGCCCTGAAGCCAATTTCAATCTCTCGTGGAAAATATCTAGTTACGCCTCTATTTTTTCAATCGAAGCTATTGCTATTTTGTATACTTTAGACTATATTATTAAGCACCGCTTCTCCAAATCAGTTATTTTTACAGATTCACTAAGTGCCCTTCAAAGCATAGCTACCATTTGTCCTAGTTCAATTAACTCCTGTCTAATTTACGTAATTAGAAACCGGCTAGCCATTCTGAACAAGCTCAAATGTACAGTCTCCTTGGTTTGGATACCCGGCCACAAGGGCATACCCGGCAACGAAGCCGCGGACCTGGCAGCCAAAACTGCATCCAAAGATGCAACTATCCTAAACATTTCCCTCCCTTTCTCTGACTTTTTCAGTTCATCTCGTGAAACCCTAGATAAAAACTGTGACAACTATTTTCTAAAAATAGGAGAAAACAAAGGTATCACGTACACTCAATATTATTATAAACCTAGTAGGAAACCCTGGTTCTGGTCATTTCAGGCTCGAAGGGAGTGGATTGTTACTCTCTGTCGCATGAGGAGCAACCACTACGCCTTGAATGCCAGTCTAGCTCGGAAAAATATAATTTCTTCTGGAAGCTGTTCATGTGACCCTGATATCGATGAAGACTTGGACCATGTGCTTTGGGCGTGCCCTAGATTCAACGCTCCCAGAATAAATCTTATCAGATCCCTAACAAAAATCTTAAAATGCCCTCCTCCATTCTGTAGCTATCAATTTCTAGCAAATCCTACAATTAGGATGGTTACTCCAGTTTTCAAATTTTTGAAGGAATCTAACTTACAAATCTAAAAACCTCTCTTTTTGCCCCTATAGAAATTTCATTTATTTAATTATAAAATTAGAATTTTAGTTATTATTATTTATTATTTATTTATTATTATTGTTATTATTATTATTCATAACAATAATTATGATCATTATATTTAATAATAACTTTTATTTGCACGACAAAATAGATAACATTCCAAGTTTTTCAAGTTTAGAATATTACATACTTCCATGCACTGAACGAACAAATTATTAACAATGAATGAATTTTACTAATTCGAAACTAATTCCCTTCTGATTATTTTATTTTCTTTTAAATGTTCTTTTGAACATTGCCGCCGGTTCCACTTGAAATCGAGAAACTGGGCTGACTGTTCCACCTCCCTAGAGCTGGAAGTGTCGAGCCCTGCTCGATATCTATATGTTTCAGATTACGTGGAGTCCACACTCCCCTCACTCGGTCATGGCAGGATATACAAGGCAACAGCCAGTATTAAGCCAACGTTAATCGGAAGAAGAAGAAGAAGAAGAAGCTAGCATTAACGAATTATTGGACGTCACTTGTCCCACCTCTGCTCACCGAACACATAGGGTGATACCACTCCTTACTATTCCTTCGTGGAGCCCACGAATATCCAGGAAGTACTATGACTTGAATTATGTACTTCTGGTGAGTGAGCAGAAGATTTAGTGGATCAATGGATACAAATAAATGAAATTTTATATTGCAGTAAAATATTAAATTTACGTAGATCAGCATGTATAGATTATTTACCAGAAATGTTTAATTTAATTTAAATTTAATTTAAAGCGTAATTTTTGCAATTGAGGCGGGGTGTCGCGGCAAAAGCATGAAGATCCATCGAGATAAATTTTTCAGGAGAGAAAAAACCTTCTCAAAAATTGAATTCTTAAAAAAAAATGAGAAAGTACATTCGAGATTTGATGGACTACAGATCTCAATAAACAAAATTTGAAAAAAGTTAATTCTTTTCGAGATACATAGCGTCAAAACTCAAAAGTCGACTGCGGTCAAAACCGTGTAAGTCCATCGGATTTTTAATTTTTTTAAATGTTTTTTTAGGCTGAATTTCTAATAGCAAAAAAACTAACAGAAGACTTTTCAAGAAAAACATCTATTTTTAAATTGTTTAAACAAATTGTTTAACAAGCGAGATTCGGAAAAAATAATAATGCCATTCGATTCTACGGAAGAAATTACATCAATTGTATGCATTTCGCAATTTTTATGAAACCAATTGGTGACGAAGTATAAATAAACAATTAAATGTTATAGAATTTGTATTTTACTGCATAACAAGTTGGGTGGAAAAAATATTGTCCAATACATGGACTTTGTGTAATTTTTTCCGCAGAATCGAATGGCGCTATTAGTTTTTCCGTATCTTGCATTTTTAAACAATTTTTGAACAAAAATTGTTTAAACAATTTGAAAGTTCAAATTTTTTTCATAAAAATGTGCGGTGGAATTTTAGAGCATTTTTGAGCCAATAAAACGTGTTTTGAAAAAAGTGGCACTTCGCGGTTATACCGTGACACCCTTCAATATTGCATAATTGGAAGTCTTGTAATTTAAATGAAAAAAAAACTGCTTCCGAATTGAAACCTTTCTGAATTTGAGTTTTTTATCTGGAACTGATTCACATTAAGGGAATAACCGTAAATACCGAATAGATAAATTGACGAAGAATAGAAATATCGAATTATAAATTCTCAAATTTTAAAATTTCCAGAATCCAAAATTGGATTATATAATTTTCAAATTATATAACGAACGAATTATAAAAGTAATAAATTATTTAATTCCCTAAGTGATTAAGATTCAGAAATTAAAATTTGCCGAAAATATATTTTAATGTAAATAATTCATTAAATAATTAGGTAAGTAATTTATTAAATATTTCAAACTTGTTTGAAGTATCTAGCACGTTGGGATTGATAAAATAATTTATAATTATTTTAAATATTTAATCATTAATTTACTAATTATTGAAATTTGAATTTCGCGAATTAAAAAATTTGAGTTAGTTTAATAATTCGTTAATTGAATGAATTGAATGAATTCGGTACTTTTATTTTTCATTAATATTTAAATCTATTTAAAATTTATTTTTTCTTATACTTTTTAAGTGCTTTAATATTTTACTGAAATTTAAAATTTTATTTCTTTGAATTAACTTTAGATAAAAATCATAAAAATCGTGGGAAATTGTTTTAAATATTTTCAGAGTGCTTGCTGAAATCTAAGAGTTTCTTTTCACAGAGCAAAGTTCAAAATTCAAAAAATCAATTCTGAAAAATTATAAACCCTACCGACTGCATTTTTGTAACGTTTTTTTTTATTTTCAAATTAATTTTCCAAACAAAAAAAAAAAAAAGATTGAAAAGAGCATTCAATAATTATTCTTCTCCAAATGTATGCAATGTAATGGAATGTAAATGTATTATTTTTTTTTTTAATTTTGTAATTTTTCTTCGTGAAAAGTTACCCTAAGAAAAAAATTCCCGGCTACTGAACTTTTCAATGTTCAAAACTTTTAATCTAAAGTATTTTCTCATCAAATCCGGAATATTCACGTAAAAATTCGAAGTAATATCCCAGTGAAAAAAAAACTAATTCGGTAGGATTGCGGTGAATTAACATATTTAAATTCGCCCGAATTCTGCTTTCTGATTCGCTGAAACGGTTTGGGTCAGAGCGAATTGAATGCGTGTGAATTCGCCTTAATTCGTGGTCGAGGTCATTTCGGAAAAAAATAATAAAAATTGCATGCCTCGAGACTCGAACCAGCGATCTCAAGTTTATAAAGTCCAGAGGGCGACCACTGAGCTACGGGTCTCATTGATATTTATTTGCAACGGATCCTTTATGCCGAGCGCGTCGGTTATAGCTTACGAATTCGAATGAATAGGCCAGCCTTTGACTGTATTCGCGCTGGCGAATTCTGCCGAATTAGGGCTTGCTTTGAAATATCGCAAATTAAAATGAATTGGCGGACACTGAAAATAATTCGTGCTGGCGCATGCAAATGAATTAGACCCCTAAAAATTTTTCGCTGAATTCGGGCGAATAGGATAGTTGAACACTTTATTACTTTTCACGAATTTACGCGAATAGTCGAAGAAAACATTTTTTGATATTATATATTAAGGTATTTTTTTAGTTTTCTTTTTTATTTAATAGAAATATGAAAATAGAGTGTATATTTTTTTTGCATGAAAGTGTTTCTTTAAATTGTCCGGAATGATCACGTAAAAATTTTAAGTATCCTTTTCAGGAATACAATATTAAAATAAAACGTTTTATTTTTTAAGTTTTCACAAGTTTTAATGATAAAAATAAAAATATGGAATTGCAAGGTTAGGATTTTCAATCAATATCTTCAATTACTCCCATTCTATTATTATTATTTATTTAAGTATAGCCAACAGTAAAATTTGTTATATAATGGTAAAATTATCCCATTCTTTCTAGATCTGGATGTTATACCGAATTATCTTTATCATCCTTTCAGTGACTTGCTCATTCTTCATTTATATAACACTATATTGGCTTCAGTTTTCGGTACCGATCGCGAGAGAACTGTTTTGTGTCAAGTGTTGGTTTTTATCGCTTTGGTGAAGGGAAACAGCGTGTGTGGAAGCAGAAAGGGCATTGAGTGCGGAGATCAGGTGTGAAGGAAGAAGGGTGAGTGTAGGCAAGGGTGTAAAGGTTGAAAGTGAGGTGTGAGAAAAGGAAATTGGAGCGTACGAAAGTTTTGAGGTTAGGAGTGAAAAATTGTTGTCGGGCAAGGGGGGTAAGAGGTAGGCAGGTGAAGAGAGGGTAGCGCCGTGGAACAGTGGGTAAGGTTGGAGACTGGGATGCCGACGGTAAGAAGTCCGCAAACGGGCGCCAGAGGTCAGGCGGGAGATGAGGCAATTGCTGACGAGATTGCGAGCTCGGTTAGTGGAGTGAAGGGGGAAGATGACAGTAGCGGTAGCGGTCAAGAGACGTTTAAGACGCCGACTAGGGTGGGGATGGCAGAGAGAAGGGATTCAGGTACGGCCCATAAAGGCGGGAGGCCCTCTAACCTACAACGCCTGAACAGGCTAGGGAGCGCGGGCTCGAATCGGAGTTTAGACGAATGGCGAAAAAAAGGAAACGTGACCAGTAGTGAGGGGGAAGACAAAAGAAAAAGAGAGGAAGGGGACGATGAGTTAGAAACAGATAAGGAAAGCAAGAAAGGCAGGAATAAACTCACTAAACGGAAAACACCAGATAGAGATAGGGGGGACGGAGGGATGTTTGAAAAATTAGAGGCTCTCATAAAAGGGTTTAGAGAGGAAACAAGGAAAAGTTTGGAAGATATGAATAGGCAGGGAAATGATGTAAGGGGAGAAGTAAGAAAAGTAAGAGAAAAGTGGGAGGAGTGGGATAAACTCTGGAAAGAGGAGAAGGATAAGGTATGGCGTAAGCTAGAGAGCATAGAGAATAGACAGAAGGAGGATGACGAAAGGAGAAATATTGAGATAAAACAGCTGGAAGAACGGGTGAACAACTTAGAATTGAGGAATGAGCACATGGGGAAGGAAACAGAGGGTGCGGAAATAGACATAGGGAGTAATAAGAACGTGCAAAATGAGAATGAAAGATTGAAGAAGAGACTGAGTGACATTGAAAGGAGATTGGAAGGGGAAGAAAGGGCGAAGAGGAAAAATAACATAATTATTAAGGGATTGACAATGGAGAGTGAAACAGGGGAGGCGGAAATCATAAATCTTCTGAGAGATATTGGACTGCAGGTAAGGGTAGAAGGAGTTAAGAGGATAGGAGGGACGAAGGAAGTAAAGGAAGGAATGGTTGTAGTAAAACTAGGGAGTGAGGAGGAGAAAAAGAAAATTATGGAGAACAACAAATTATTGAAAGGAAGAAGGGAAAGAATTGAAGAGGATCTGACATGGTTGGAGAGAAAAAGGAGATGGCAAATAGACCAGAGGGCATGGATAGAGAGGAAAAAGGGGCACATGGTATGGATAGGGAGAGACAGAATATGGATAAATGGGGAGGAATGGTTCTGGGACGAGGAATCAGAAGAAATAAGGAAGAAGGGAAAAAGAGTTGAGAAAAGTAGAAAAAAGGAAGATACAAAAGAGGCTAGAGAGCAAACAGAGGGGTTTCCAAAAAGCAAGGCGGAAGAAAAGTAAGGAGGATAGGGGAGGGAAGGGAGGAGAAAAAAGTGAGAATAGCTTTCTGGAATGTGTCAGGCTTGAAGAACAAGAATGAAGGTTTCTGGCGGGAGTTAGAAAAGTGGGATGTGATTATGATGAGTGAAACCTGGGCGGATGAGAAGGATTGAAAGGGGATCAATAGGTTGTTACCTAAAGGGTATGTGTGGACAATGCAAGAGGCAAGGAAGGAACACGTTAAAGGTAGAGGAATGGGCGGCATGGTCTCAGGGGTGAGAAAAGAACTGGCAGTAAAAGGTAAAACAGAGCAGGACAGGGAAGAAAAGGAGGGAACAATGGTAAGAAGGATTATAATAGGGAAAGTCAAAATAGCGATGGCTTGTGTATATAGAAGAAGAGGGGAAGAGGAAGGTTGGAGAGTAATAAGGAGGTGGATGGAGGAAAAGAAGGAAGAATTGGTTTTGATAGGAGGTGACTTAAATGCATGGACTGGCGAGCAAGGGGGAGGGACTTGGGATGAAGAAAAGGAGGCATATATAAGGAGCTCCAAACATAGGGAAATAGACCGGGAGGGGAAAAGGTTACTAGACATAATAGGAGAAACCGGATGGTATATATGTAATGGCAACATGAAAGGAGATGAGAAAGGAGAGATTACATTTATAGGTAAGGGAGAAACAATAATAGACTACATCCTGGCGGAAGAAAGAATGAGTAATATGATATGCAGTATGAATGTAGGGAATGAGATAGGGTCAGAACACTTCCCAGTAATAGCTACACTGAAAGGTGGCTTCCATAAGCGTGGCAGAGGGAGAAAGGAAAGAGGGGGGGGGGGAAAGGAACACGAAAATGGGAGTCTGGGGGGTAGATAAATTAAAAGTGTTTGAACAGAAGATGGAAAAGGAGAATGTTAGATATGAAAAGGAGGAGGGAGTAGACTCGTTAATTGAAAGGTTGAAAGGGTCGATTGAGAAGGTGAAGGATGAGATAGGTACGAAAGAAGGAAGAGAAGAGGGAAAGAGAGTCTGGTGGGACGAGGAATGCAGGGAGAGTAAGGAGAGAATGAAAGAGTCTGTAAGAAAATGGAGGAAAGGAGAAATAGAGAAGGCGGAGTACAACAGGAGAAAAAGAGAACATGAGAAGATGCTGGGAGGGAAAAAGCAAAGGGGAAAGGAGAAATACAAGGAAGAAGTAGAAAAAGCAATCAAAGAAGGTAGGGTCTGGGATGTGATGAACAGGGAAAGAGGAGGAAGGAAGGGCGTGAATGAAGAAATAGAAATGGATGAATGGACGGATTATTTTAAGGGTCTGCTAGGGGGAGAACAAAACAGGATCAAAGGGGAAAATAGAAAGACAGTCCAGGGAGAAATGGAGGAAGAGAACGAAATAACAAGAGAAGAAGTGAATGAGGCGATAGGTAGACTGAAAAGAAACAAGGCCACAGGGGAGGATGGTATGGAGAACGAAGCTATAAAGTATGGAGGAGAAGGGATTAGGGAAGTGATGTGGAGGATATGCAACAAGGTCTGGAAAGGAGAAGGGTGGCCGGAGGAGTGGATAACAGGGCTGGTAGTACCGCTTGTTAAGAAAGGGGTGGGTAAGAAGGTGGAAGAGTACAGAGGGATCACTCTCATGCAAGTGGGATATAAAATATACACAGAGATTCTAAGAAAAAGGTTAGAGAATCAGATAGAAGAGAAGCAAAGTATCCCACACAACCAGACGGGATTTAGAAAAGGGATGGGGACAATAGACAATATTTACGTGCTCAACTACTTGGTTAACAGAAACTTAGGGAGAAAAAGAGGGAAATTAGTCGCTTTGTTTGTAGATTTCAAAGCAGCTTTTGACTCAGTGAATAGAAAAGTGCTATGGCAGGCAATGAAAGAGAGGGGAATAGAAGAAGGGTTGGTGGAGAGGATAAAGGAAATTTTTACTGAAACCAGGATTAGGGTGAAGATATGCGGGGAAAAAGGGAAGGTTTTCTGGACAGGAAGAGGTCTAAGGCAAGGGTGCCCGTTGAGTCCACTACTTTTTATTTTGCTGCTGGCAGACCTAGAGGAGAAGCTAAAGGAGAAAGGGAAAGAGGGGACGATACTGGGTAATAGCAAACTATACTCACTAGCATACGCGGACGACGTAGTTCTAATAGCAGACGATGAGAAGGGGATGAACCCAATGATAAGAATTTTCGAAGAGTACGTGGGAACAAAAGAACTGACAGTGAACGTAGGGAAGACCAAGGTGATGTGCTTCAGAAATAGAAAGACCAAAATAGGTTACGTTTGGAAGATGAACGGACAAACAGTGGAAAGTGTGGAGGAGTTCTGTTACCTAGGTTTTTGGTTTGAGTCAGGAGGGGGAAACGATTTGCAGGTGAGGAAAAGAATCGAAAGTGCGAGTAAAGTAATGGGCCAAGTATGGGGTATAGGAAAGAGAAGGTTCAAGGACGATTGGAGAATGAGGGTTTGGTTGTTTGATGCGTTGGTTTGGGCGGTGTTGTGTTATGGAGTGGAGGTTTGGGGATGGAAGGAACATAGGAAAGTGGAAAGCATACATGAGAGATTTCTGAGATGGGTAATGGGAGTTAGTTGGAGTTGCCCAGGATACATGATAAGGGAAGAACTAGGAAGGGGAAAAATGGTA
>CAKNXH010049183.1:4483-15117 GCA_932178445.1 Andricus quercusramuli
AAAAAACTAGGGCCCAATTACAAGAAAGCCGCTATACGTGTCTGATATATTTCGACGTTCTATCGATTTATACTAGTCTCACCTCAAAGTCAATGTCGCAGAGCAGGCCTTCCCCTTGTAAGTTTGAAATGATTTGCTATGTCGCGCGAGCAACATGAGGTTGAGCGTTGTCATGGAGCAGCATAACTTTTCGTCTTCCTTGCCCAGTAAATGGCCTTGGGATATGAAGGGTGTACCTTTTTATGAGCTCTTGCAAACAGGTTGATCAGTTACTGCAGAATGTTACAGCTGACAGTTAATCAACTCGAACAAATTACTTGATGAGGAAAGGCCATTTACTGGGCAAGGAAGCCGAAAAGTTATGCTGCTCCATGACAATGCTCAACCTCATGTTGCTCGCGCGACTTAGCAAATCGTTTCAAACTTAGGCTGGGTAGTTCTCCATCACGCGGAATATTTACGAGACTTGGACCTATCCAATTGTAACCTGTTCCAGTCAATGCAACACTCTTTGGTAGATAGGTAATCCCAAACTTTGGACGATGTTTGAAAATTCATCGAGGACTTTATCGGCTCGAAGACTCAAAGCTTCTTTCGCGATGTCATCTGTGGTGGCGCAAGGTCATTGAAAGCAATGAACAATATTTTGAAGATTGATCTGGTATTTATATATTTTGAAATATAAATATCTGTTTGGAATGGAATGGAATGGAAGCTTCTAATGTGTCCCCTAAGGGTTTACATTCTTCTTGTATCTCTTCCCTATTCCTTTACACACCCCTCACACACTCACTTGGTGGTGGGAGGGGGACCTACAGTTAAGGTGGGTTCCGAACCACCAAGAGCAACAGCCTTAAGTACTTGGAGAACCTTTTTCTCTAGAGGTACCGGTCCCACGACTCTCCGGAGACGAACAACTCCCTTGCTAGGCAAGTGTTCACCGCATGGGCCACCGAGATCTTCCAGAGTGCGAGGCCGACTTGAAAAGATTCTACGAAAGCGGTCTATAGAAATTCAACAAATAAATCAACAAATTAACTTTGGACCAAGTTTGACTTCTGGTGATCACATGCGCTCACCGGTTGGTACACTGACGTTCCGACGAGGAACGCTTGCAGCAGCATCATGTTCCGGACGTCACAGCCTTCCAACAGATACTTGAAAAACTTGAGTTTCGTCATCTTAGTCCTGCACCAGGTGCCAAAAACACATCTTCTATGAGAAAGTTTGGCTTATTCAGTACCTCAGAGCCCCTCCAGTAAGTTTGTTGAGGACACAAGATTGAACCCAGGCATAAAAAACGAACCTTCTTCAGGAAAGACTGGGTTTCCATAGTACTTCATGGTCCTTAGATTGGGTTCCTAGAGGACAAGAGATTGAACCCATGACCTAAATGTAAAAGCCCATATATTTGTTAGGGATGTCTTGGTTTTACAGTACTTTAACATCCATGTAATGGGATCCTTGAGAAGGCGAGCTTAAAAACATGCCCAAGGTGTAGAAAACACGTATTCGTTGGTCAATCCTGGTTTTTGCCATACTTTAAGACACGTGGAGTGATTTCCTTGACATAAAACCCAGGCTGCTGTGAAGAATATTAGTTTTATTGGTTTTATTAGTTCATTAGTTTTATTAGTTTTATTATTGGTTTTATTAGCAGCAACGGGAAATAAAAAGTGAAGTTAATAAATTAAGTGGGACACGGCATAACTGCCGTTCAAAATTAGCAAGCGGTAACTAAATTTTGGATTTAGCTCTCGATTCACATTTGTTTCCAATATCTTTGAATGGAAAATAATTGCGAATCAGGTGACAAATCCCAAATGTAGTTAGCGTGTTCTTGTATTGCATAGCAGATAATGACACCTCGAAAACTAGTTTCTATTGTGAGATGAAGCTTTTACTTAGTTCGAACAAATATTTGCTGGAATAAATTATTTGTATATTATTTATTCAAACAAGGATTTCTTCCAGAGAACTAGATCAATATTTAATTGAAAAATACATTTTTTAAATTCATATTATTATTTACTTGTAATGATCGTCTCAATTTTTAGCATCTCTCAAATATTTGTTTCAATTCGATGAATAATCATTTATCTAACAAGAATATTTAATTAAATCAAAGAAACCTCAATGACATGATCTACACGCGAATGGAAACTAAACTCAAATACGTATTTATAACTTCCAAGAAATAATTTCTTTGACTCAATTATTTTAATATTAATTGCATAGAAATATTTTCTTCAAATCAAACAAATATCATGAAATAAATTATTTCTTTGAGTCAAGACATGCCTCTATCGCTTCTAAACAATACATGCTCAACGGAATCAAACAAGTCTTTGGTGCAAAGAAATAAAACCAAAGAAATGCATCTCCTTGAATCCAGTAATTATTTTCCCGTGTAGGGATCTCTCTCAAATTTCGACAGCTGCAGACAGCCGTTCGATGTTTGGGAAAAGGCTGTCACTGCCCGTTATGGCAATTCATTTTTCGAATTTTTGCAGTTCACAGTATTTTTTATAAGTAACTCTTTTTAATTAAAAACGGAATTAGGATGAAACACTTTTTTATTTAATTTTTTCGTCTTCTATTGTGCTTACTCTCATGGAATGTAATAAATACTAACATTTCAAATGAAACAAGCTTTTGAGATTGAAAGAGAAGAGTTTTCATGTTTGTAACGACCACCTAAATCAACAAAGAAGTTCTCAGATATCAGTGTAACAGATTCGGTCTTAAAAAACAGTTAAATTAAATTTTTTACTGTGAAATAATGAAATATGAATTTTCCAGTTATTCGGTCAATTCTTGTGAGATTATTTCTAAATTGTGTTTTCGTATACGTGAAATTTCATTCATCTTCATGGAAAAGGATTAGTCACGAAACTAATAGTGCCACTTATAAATTGAATAGAACTATGCAAACATTCTCCATAAATTAATGAAGTTTTCGAAAATCTATAGGAATTTATACATTTTAAAACATTTTCGGGAAATTTGTGAAGTTTCTGGAAACATATTGTTATATATTACCAAGCTGCTCAAGGCTGGCGACCTTCTGAGTGCACAACACCAACCAACTATGACTCTCTCGGTTCCATTTATGTCCTCCATGAACCGATGTTTGGTGGGACTGACGTTATAACTAGATTCTCCACCCTACCACGAATAGATTCTTAATTTGGACATAATTTTGACTCACAAAATACAATTCTCGCATCAGGTTGGTAATTGGGCGTGCTCTATACACAATTCGAAATGAAAAAAAATAGCCTAGGAATGTACTGAAACTTTGTTTGATGAAAGGCATGCACCCGGTGAAGGTAAAAATAAAGTTTCAGGCGCTGAATACACTGTAAAAACTAGGATTCGATTTAGAACTTAATTCGGTATTAAAACAGTTCACGCAAAAAAACAATTGCACTACGGTTTGATCCACCAATCTAATAAAATAGCGTCGATTCGTGGATTGAAAAAGGTTCGAAATGAGAATCATCTGTCAACAACTAAATCTGGTAAAAAAAATTCTAAACTGTCAAGTTTAGAAACCAGCCTAACCCCGAAATGTCATGTCAATGTTTCGCGCGCTCCAACTGTTACATCTTTTTGACTTTCAAATTCACTCAATACTGAAATTTTCTGTCCATGCAAGCTTGATGCTACGTCTGTTTCTATGATCCTTTTAAGGACTCACTTTAAAAAAGAAATTTTGAATTAGGGTTATGTACAAAATATAATCAGGATACGTTTAAAAATTGAATTACCCTCAAATCAACCGACCTGTATATTTTTATAAATGTATATTAGGGTGGGTCGAAAATAAATAATTTTCAATGAGTGTACGGCACTGGTCGTGACTAGAGACGTGGTTCAACGGGCTCCGGTATTTTTGTTCAACAGTATTTATATACAGGTGAATTTTGAATAAATTTTTTGTCACAAATAAACTAGAAGCAGTTGCGTTTCGAATTTTCTAAGTGGTGTGAACGGCTTCTGTCAGAAAATCGGAATTCTTTAACTTTTTGTCCGCGTGAGTTCTGAACTGACGCCTAATAACATGGTGGCGTGTGGCATCTGCAGTGGTGCAATCGTGAGAGGGGCTTCTGGACTATTAACATGCGGAAAATGTAGCATTTTAGTGCACAGTGGATGCGTGAATGAAGGAGATAAGGTTAAAAAGGGCCTAAAAAAAGAGGTCTTGCTGTGCGTGCTCAACTTGGGCGTCGAACGAAATCGCTAGACAAGAAAGAAAAACTTCTTCTTCAGTAGAGACAATGGAGACTGCTACCAATGACGTCAGCAGGCCAGGATCGTCCACAGCAACTCCGGAATCCGGAGTCATCGAGGCGATCATAAAATCAATAACAGAAGTGCAAGAGGCGTCACTTAAGCATATGACCGCTTTATTTGAAAAGTTCCAGAGTAAAATAGATACCTCCATTAATAACATGAAGGAGAATATCATTCAAAACTCTCGACGCATAACCACAGTTGAAACGACCGTTGCAAGTAATGTAACGGAAATTCAAAGGCTTCAGGATGTGACGAAGAAACTCTTAGTTACTGAAAATAAATTGACTTCCCAGGTGGCGCACCTGGAGAGTAAATGCAATTTTATGGAGCAGACTTCTCTTGCTAATGTGTTAGAAATACATGGTTTGCCTTTCAAACAGGGGGAGGACCTTCCAGCTGTTATGAATGGAATTGCTGCCGCTTTGGAGGTCCCTTACTCCAGAGAGGCTCTTATTTCTATTTATATAAGTCGAACCTATGAATTGAATGCCTCAGGTCAGTCTCGAACTCCGATTATAATTGCGAAATTTAGTCAGCAAGAGACTTGTTTCCGTTTAATTGAGAAACGTAAGATGAAGCGAGATTTTTCTATAAAAAATATTGGCTGGTCTGGAGAAGAGGAATGCATCCTTTATATAAGAGAAACTTTAACCAAATACAATGGTATTATATATAAGGAGGCATTGAATTTGAAAAGAGCTAAGAAGATGAAGTTTCTTTGAATCTCTGGTGGCGAAATCTTCTGCCGTAAGGAGAAAGGTTCGCACAGAAGAATACTTACTCATCTTCAGGATCTTGATGGATTTCGCTAGCAATCACTGTATGGGCGTAGGATCATCTGAAAGAACTTTATGGTCATTCTGAGTAAATATCCTGTTTTAAAGAACTTTATTTTAATTTCTTACTACTTGTTTTCGGATTCTGCCTGTTTCTATTTAATCCTACTTATATGTATTCTGTTTAGCATATTTTGGTTAGTGGTAAATCTAATTGTTACAGTGAGGTATTTTCTACAATTTACTATGGGGTCATGTGGGAAGAAGTGTTTCATTTTTTATGAAAAGGTGTATTTCGTTTATGCGTACTTATTTTATTCTATTGCATTTTTGCAAATTCACGGTAGGGCTCCTCATACTACACGTACTACAGATTTGCAATTTTTATATGTACTCTTCCGAGTAGTCTGGCCTGATTTGGTTATTAACTGTTACTGTAACTCTATATTTCACTATAAGCTTTGTTTTCTGGAAAATAATAACATATATCGGGATTTGAACTGTTCATTCATCTCATGGACAAGTTAAAGATTTGCCACGTTAATGCTCAGTCTCTCTCGGCATATTTTCTTGAGTTTAAACACTATACTTTAATACGCGTTCATGCCATATAATCGAAGTATTTGAAACTTGGCTTAAGCCTGACATCCCTTCGAGTGCAATGTTTTTGAAGGGTTACATGCTCTTTCGCAGGGACAGAGAGGAGAGGAGAGGGGGGGCCTGTCTTTATATACATCCAAGTCTTAGGGGTTTAGTAGTAAGAGTGAGTCCACAGGCTAATTATCCTGTTGCTGACTTTCTTTTTGTCGAGGTGTATTTCGGGGGAGATTGTTCGCTAATTGGGGTTATTTATAAACCTCCTAACGCTAACTATAGTAAAGAGCTTGAAACAGAAATATTTACACTCACACCTAATTATAATAGCATAATACTTACTGGAGATTTGAATACTTTAAATTCGAATACTAACCTAACTAAACATTTGAAATCTGTAATTTACTCTGCGGGACTTTCCACAGTGCCACATGATTCCACTCATCACTCTAATTTCACCAGTACACGCATAGACTTGAATATTGTAGATGACCTTAACAAAGTATTATCTTATCCACAGCATGCAATTCCGTTCTTATCTAATCATGATCATATCAACATTGAGTACCAAATTTCCAGTAATCTCTCACCTGAACCTACTCCTGCACCGACTTGAAACCTTACACTAATCAATGAACAAGAGTTTCAGGATCATTTAATATCATATGATTGGGCGAATTTATCCTCGGTTCGTGACGTGAATACTAAGGTGAATGGTCTGATTACCATTTTGACTCATGCATTTGACGAATTTGCGCCTTTATATGTACCACGTTCTCGAAGGGAAACGGCCCCATGGATCACCGCAGAAATTAGAGAATTGATGAGAAAAAGGGACACGAAACGTAGATTAGCAAGAAGAACCAGGAATAGTAGTACACAAGCGGAATTCCGCAAGCTTCGGAATCTTGTTCAGACGAAAATTAGGGACTCTCAGAACCAATTTAACTTTAATGCAATCAGAAATAAAAATAAAAAAAGAGAACATTTTTCATCTTCTCATGCGCTTGCGTTTAATTCCACCTAAACAGGAACATCCTGATCGAAATTTCTCTGCTAGTGAATTCCTTACTACATTCATGCTGAAACCTATTCCGACACAACTTCCAACTGTGTCCTCCAATTCACCTCTGCAAACTTTTGATGAATATGATTTCTTCTTTTCTGACATTAATCCTGAGACTCTCCTTCAGGAAGTAAGGGGAATTAATTCTAATGCTCTCGGTACAGATGGAATGTCGATAAAAATGATCCGGTTAGCTCTTCCAGTTATCTTTCCAATATTATTGGAGATTTATAATGCATCTTTACAATGTGGTATTTTCCCAAATATATGGAAAAATGCACTATTACAACCGATACCTAAAATCACCAATCCTACTTCCACTAAAGATTTCCGGCCAATTTCTATCCTTAATGCGTTATCTAAGCCACTTGAACGGATTGTGCACAAACAACTAACAAATTTTCTAGATACTAATGAATGATTAGACCCTATGCAATCGGGCTTCAGAGCCAAACATAGCACACTCACAGCATCCATTAAAATCACTACTGATGTTAAGCTGGCGATCGATAAAAATGAGATTACGGTTGTGGTACTCTTTGATTTCTCTAAGGCTTTTGACACGGTGAGCCACAGTTTACTTTTACAAAAACTCAAATCTTTCAAAATGTCCAATTCAGTAATCACTGATTGACTAGTAATGCTGATATGTCCGAATGGGTGGAACTTAAGAGTGGAGTTCCACAGGGGTTCACACTCGCACCTACGCTTTTTAACTTGTATACTTCTGATCTTGGAAGTGATTTAAAATTTTGTAAGTATCTTAAATACACTGGTGACTTCAAATTGTACCTTTCCGGACCTGCTGCAGAATTGAATAGACTTCTCAGTCAGATCCAGGAGGACATAGATCGGGTCGTGCTTTGGGCTGAAAATAACGGTCTTGCTTTAAATCCAGTTAAAACTAATGCTATTATTATTGGGCCTTCGGCTTCTCCCTCTGTGGATGCGCTGGCTGCCCTCCCTCCGTTGAGGGTAGGTAATGTTACTATTGTCTTCCAAGAATCGGCTAAGGATTTAGGATACTTGCTCAATCGTACTCTGTCTTTCGAAAGAGCATGTGATGGCTATTTCTCGGAACACCTACAGAATTCTACAGCAATCAAATAAAAACAAAGACTCCTCACCTACCTCAACTAGGATTCTACTAGTTAAGAGTCTAAATCTCCCGTTCTTCGATTATGGATGTATTGCTTACGATGATATTACGGATGAACTGAATGGGAAGCTAGAACGGGCACTAAATGCATGTATTCCTTTTATATACAATTTGTCAAAATGTGAGCACATTACTCTTCATCGGGAGAGAGCTGGGTTCTTGCCTGTGGCTGAAAGAAGAAAATTTTGTATGGGCAACTTGTTATTTACACTATCTAGAAATTAAACTACTCAATATTTACGTGAATATTTTACTTTTGTTGATAAAAAACGTTCCAATCATGCCAGACTCCGTGAGAGAAACTTAGCTTTAAAAATACCAAGGCACAGAACATGTAAGCTTCAAAGATCGTTTATGGTTAGAGGGGCACGTCTATGGAATAGAATACCATTAATTATTATCAGGGAAACGCCCTCTTATTATAATTTTAAAATTGAATTTTTAAAGTATTTATCAATGATTCAAATAATATACTCGAAATTACCTATTGGTAATAAAATGTAGTATGATGTGGACCTTTTAGTACTAATGTAGTTTCTGATCTTATATGACATATATCGTATACACATATCCAGGTACTGTGTCACGATTCTAGTTTTAAGAATATTAACATGTATATTTTGTTCCTTAGAGGGCTATTTAGCCCTAGGGACTTTTTCAATAAATTACAAATAAATTACAACTTACTTTTGGAATTCAAAATCGCTACAACGCGGAAACGTAGCGTATTAGGGTCCTAGAAAAGCATAATTAATTTGGAATCGATCGACATGCAGCTTGGTTACCCGCGCTCGGAAAAAAGGTTTCAAAAATTTCTTGTTTGTAGAATTTTTAAATTTGATTGAGTTTCAATTTTTTTCTACATACCTGAAGGTCAAAAAAGTCTTCTTAATTTTTTTCGGATTTCAATCTATCATTTTCTAAGAGATAATATCTACCTAATTTACCATTGTTCTCGAAAATTTTTTTTAACACGTTTGCAAATGGCAGGAGAATTATTTGTGGTATATGGAAACTTCTTAGTGACAAAAATGCATTAGAAAAAAAGTCCCTAAGACCCAGTAATCGAAATTGGCAATACATCCAATTTTTTAAATTTTGATTTTGATATTTTGTGAACTTATCTTCATAGCTTTTAGTTAAACATTTTTGTGAGTATGTGTGGGTTTTTTAAACATAGAAATACACTAGCAAAAAAATCCACAAGACCCAGGAATCGAAATGGGCAATACAGAAATTTAAAAAATTTTTATTTCGTTATTTTATTAACTTATCTTCATAAGATGTGGTTGAAATATTTTTGTGAACATGTGTTGGTTTTTTAAACATAGAAATACATTAGAAAAAAAATCGACAAGACCTAGGAATCGAAATTGGAATTACAACAAATTTCAATTCAGATTTGTGGATCTTGCCGAATTTTTTTGTGGTATTTCTATATTTAAAAAACCCATATATGCTCAGAAAAATGTTTAAACTACAAGTTATAAAGATAAGTTCATAAAATACAAAAATCAAAATTTTTAAATTCGTTCTATTGTCAATTTCGATTCCTGGGTCTTGTGGATTCCTTTTCTACTGTGTTTCTATGTTTGAAAAAACCACACATGCTCACAAAAATCTTTAACTAAAAGTTATAAAGATAAGTACATCAAATACCAAAATCCAAATTTTTTTTATTCACTTCATTAATTTTTATTCCTGTGTCTTGGGGATTTTTTTCCTAGTTTATTTCTATGTTTAAAAACCCCACACATGTTTACAAAAATATTTCAACTACATCTTATGAAGATAAGTTCATAAAATACCAAAATAAAACATTTTTCAATTCGCTGTATTGCCAATAACGATTCCTGGGTTTTGTGAATTTTTTTCCTAGTGTATTTCTCTGTTCAAGAAACCCACACATGCTCACAAAAATGTTTAACTACACGTTATGAAGATAAGTTCGCAAAATATCAAAATCAAAAATTTAAAAATTCGATGCATTGCCACTTTCGATTCTTGGGTCTTGGGGATTTTTTCTAATGCATTTTTGTCACTAAGAAGTTTCCATTTACCTCAAATAATTCTCCTGCTATTTATAAACGTGTTAAAAAAAATTCCGAAAACAATGGTAAATTAAATAGGAATTATCTCTTAGAAAATGATAGATTGAAATTCGAAAAAAATTAAGAAGACTTTTTTGACCTCCAGGTATGTAGAAAAAAATTGAAATTTAAATCGTTTTGAAAGGTATTTAGAAGCTCTTGAAAAATTTTCGAAAACATTTCAAAACTTCAAAAGATTTTCAAAAACTTATAAAATATTTTAAAAATATTTAAATCAAATTTTTGCCCCCAAAAAATTGGGTTAAGTCCTACAAAATAAAAAATATATTTCAGATTTTTTTTCAATGTATCTAAAATCGTCAATTTGTTCAGTTTGATCAAGAAACTTGGGGAAATTATATTTATCTAAGCTTAAAAGCAGACTGATAGTACTTACTTCCTTGTATTTAACCTCGATTGCATGGAATGTAAAATGCCTAAAATATAATTTTAGCTCGAATTCAAGTGTTCAACAATATGGCAAAAACAAAATTCTTTATTTTGTATTAAAAATTATTTGTTCTTAAATTTAAAATCTACAAGCACGTTTAGCGCGTGATTGATGATGCTGGCAATTTCAAGAAGCTTCTCTTTCAGAGGAGTCTCCCTCTTTAAGGAGTGTGGGAGCTTCTGGACAAGTCTTTTCT
>CAKNXH010049185.1:0-10201 GCA_932178445.1 Andricus quercusramuli
TGTCATTATTTTATGAAAAGGCTTAGTTGATTACGCAATAAAATCATGAAAAAATGGTCGAAATGTGTATTTGTTTACAAAAAGTGTTTAAATTGTTGTTAAAAGTCGACTATTTTTGACTAATTGTAATTGCACATTAGTATCTGTCATGTATCATACAAAATCTATGGATTTTAAGTAGCTAATCATTGAAAATAACGAAAAAATGAGTTTCGTTTTCATTAGTTTCTTTATAGCATTATTAACAATTTTTTGGTTAATCTAACCGACTAAATATAGTTTTTAGTTAGTTATTACATCGATTTATGTCAGGTTTTAATAAATTTGAAAGTCTTTAAATAAATGGTACGTGCCGGGCGGTTTTGTCAAAAAATGTGCTCTTCCCTCACTGCGCGACACTGAGACAGCAGCGCCGTGGCAGCGCACGGTCCCACTAAAATGCCATTATCTCGTGATCTAGAAGAGTCACCATCAATTTTTTTTTTTCAAATTAAAGGTGAAATTATAAGGAATTGAATCGTCTTAACAAGAAAAGAAATTTTTTTTCCCTTCTTGACGAAAAACTGAATTCAAACTTTTTTTGGTCATTTTTTTGGTCAAAATTGAAAACCAAAATTTTTTTGGAATTTTCAATTTAAAGCGTATACATTTATCTACAAAACCTACAATTTTTATCCAAATTCGTTCAATGGTTGCAGAAATATAGATATTTCAAAAAAATGTGATGCCGAAATTCAACACGGCGTAACTCCCGTATTTTTGAAAATTTTCAAAAATCCTTTGGACCCGAAATGTCTCTTATATAACACTATAATTTCACGAAGTTTACCTAAAATCGAACAACCACTTGCAGATCCTGATATTCCTGACGTATACTGACCCTCTACGAAATTAATTTTTTAAAATATTTTATGAAGATTACCAGTTTTTAGTGAAAAACGTGAATATAACCTGAAACGGTTTAAGAATTGAAAATCTTGTTCGAACTATAATCATTTTTGTAATAATAAAAAAAATTAAACTTTAAAATCTAATGATTTTTGTTTCAAAATGTCAATTTCTGGTAAAAATGCTATCAAAACCGAAAAACATAAGTTATTGAATTTTTTTTATATTTACCAATCCAAGCATTTTTTTTATTCAAAACACGCCCATTCTCGGTGTAAAATCCTAAACTAAAATTTTTGAAAATTGAAAGTCTTGGTGATGATTTTTGTTTTGAAATGCTAATTTTTTAGCGGAAAGCACTTACATAAAATGTAACTGAAAGTGATTTCCATGCACTTGCATCTGAAAATTCATTTATGAAAATCCTTTTTATCCTATTTTTACTATGTAAAAATCGTATTTCAGATTTATTTTCAAGAAACAAATTGTATAGTGTTTATCATACTAAAATCCAGAGATATTTGAAAGTATTAATTTCACAGAATGTTGCAGATGGGACCTGAAATCTCGACACTAATTTACATGTATTTAATTTTCAATTTGATTTTAATGATTTTCAGATAAATAACTCACCTAAAAAGTAAAAAAAAACTTGATCAAAGGAAAATCCAAAGGTCTACGTGAGTGGAAAAACCTCCAATTAATTAATAAATAAATATATAATAATAAATTAAAATTCAGTCAGATTTTTCGAACGGTGAACGCGATATCAAAGAAAACAAAAGGTAGGACATGAATAATATAAAAATTTTATTTATTCTGTACAAGACTTCAGCATTATGCAGCTTTTCAGCTTTCCTGCATATCCTAATCTGTAGTCGTTTTGAAACGTCTGCGGTGGTGCTTACGCGCCAGTTCGTGAACAATAGTCAAACAACAATAACCAACCATCACGACTGCGAACATTTCGAACAACTTTGATATAATTGTTGACCCATGGGCTTCCTATAAAAAAAATAATAATTTCGTAAAACTTATGTGATGAACATAAAATAATCTAAAAATTTGCAAAAAACGCACTGATAATTTCTATTAATAGTGTGGAAAAGTATATACTTACAGATGCACCTTTGTTTTGGAATTTGCCTTTTTGCTCCATGAGATATTTCTTCAATGGTTCTTGGAACTTCTCTCCTATAATAGGTACAGCAGCGATCAAATTGAGAGCTTTATCTAGAACTTCTTCATTGAACGCTACAATCACAGCCAACTGTTGTATATGGACTTTAATGACTGCCTTTCCAATTACGGTGGCACCAAAAAATGTCCAAAATGGAATAAGGTAATAACCACAAATCGCACCAGCAAGATCGAATAAAGGATTTGGAATCTGTAATCCAAAATTATACAAATTTGAGAAATTAAAACTTAAAAACACAATTCTTGCTATTTTAATCTAAAAGTTACTTTAACAGGTTGTGGGCCCATGATATTTAAAGTACGCAAAAAGTTGATTACAGAAATGACAGGCCTCTGACTCACTTCAGAGATACAAAAATAGTGTAAGTAGTGTCAAAAATTGGGGAAAACAGTATCATAAAATTTTTCAAGTAATAAATTTACGTGTAGACAGAATTTAAAAATGTATAGCCCAAAATCAAAAAGTGCACAATGGAGAAATAACTTTATTTTTTAAGTAAAATTTCCCGTTTTCTAATCTAATATTTTAAAAGTATTAACAATGAACTGCAATGTTTTTTTAAGTGGTCTTTCGTCTATAAATAATCAAAATTCCTATTTATTTATTGCAGACATCCCTATTCCTTCCTTTCGCGTTTTCCACTCAAATGCGAACTGACTTAATAGAACCCAATAAGAAAATCTAACAATTTTTGTTTGAAAGCTCATTCTTTTCGGTTGAAAAGTCTACTAATACATTTTTTTTAGACTTCATTTTTATTGGTTAAGAATTTTATTATTTGGTTTAAAATTGAACAATTTTACTAAAAAGTAATACTTCTTCGTTGAAAATTCGTCTCTTTGTATTGGAGATTCAACTGTTTTGTACACATTTTGTATTTTCGACTCGAAGTTCAACAATTTGATAGAAAATTGAACTATTTGGTTGAAAATGTAACTGTTTGGTTGAAAATTAATCTGCTTCAATTGAGGGTTCAAATATTTTGTTTAAAATCGTCTTTGTTCATCAAATCCAACTCTTTAACTGTTTTATTTATTTGATTTTTATTTTCTGGTTGAAATATCAACGATTACATTTTTCTTTGAAAATTTATCTTATTAGGTTGAAAGTTCAATTTCGTGGTTGAAAGTTGAACTAATTTCTTAAAAGTTCATTTTTTTGGTTGAAGATTTATAATTTTAGTACAAATTTCGATTTCTTTTGTTAAAAAGTCATCCTTTTAGTTGGACATTTTAACCATATGTTTGAAAATTCAACTTTTTTATACAAAGCACATATTTTTGGTTAAAAATGTTACTTTCTGGTTGACAATTACTCTGCTTTCGTTGATGACAGAACTATTATCTTGGAAATTCGTCATTTCGTTCAAAATTCATTTAATTGTTTGGAAACTGAACTATTTTGTGAAAAATTCCTATTTTCTTGTATAAAGTAATTTTTCTCAGTTGAAAATTCAACTATTTGGTTAAAAATTTATGTATTTTGTTAAGAATTCATCTTTTTGGTAGAAATTTAGTCTTCTGTGTTGGAAATGGAACTGTTTGGTTGACAATCTCTTTTTGTAGAGGATTCAACTATTTTTTTAGCAATTCGTTACTTCTGGTTCAATTCATTATTTTTGAATGGCAACAATTACGTAAGACAGAGGGAGGGGGTAAAGAGGGGATCGTGATTCAAAACTGCAGAAAAAAACGTTACTCAATTTACAAACGGCCCCTAATCAGCCATTGAGACAATGTTCCAGTATGTAGTAATTCGTTGCTAAATACTAAAATATTTTGCAAGGAAAAGTAAAAAAAAAATTAATTAATTAAATTTTAAAATAAATAACACTCACCGAGGCACAAGCCAATATTCCCCAAAATCCAGCTTTCTGAACAAATTTCTTCATAGCCAGCTTGATTCGCAAGAAATACGATACATTTCCTCCATTTTCAAGCGACTCCAAGATTTCTAATTCCTTCAGCTCTTCCTGATCACAGTCTTCACTTTTACTATTACGGCTACTCGTTCGAGCAGCTTTGGCCACAAAATAAGGTGGCAATTCTCCTAAAGCTGTACCAGCTCCCCACAGCATTGTCTCTACTCGAACCTTCCTCATAATACTTAAGATTCCTACACTTGTAATTGCGTCTATTGTCGAGGGACATATTATTTTATCGGGATAAGGTGGCTCAGGAAAGTTTAGGCCTCCACATTTATATGCGGCCATTGTAACGGCTGCAATGTGAGGTCCAAGATAGAGCACAAATGTATGCAAACCTGATCCTAAACCTACACTCGACAAAACCCCTAAACCAATCCAGTACATCCATCTTCGGATTTTATTTTCTAAATATCTAAATGCCTGAAAACAATATATTATGCATTTAAAGACAATAAATTTGGGATCAAGTATTTGCATTTTTTTTTAGATATTTCGCATCCGCTTTTGGAAGTTCGTTACTTTTATCGACAATTACACAATTCAAATTATTCACTAAAGGTATCGAAAAACAAAAAATACTTCCCAGTTTCAACTCTATTATTCAGCAACCAACAATGTAAAAATTAAGGATTCCAAAATACAAGAGCTTTGCGCTTGAAATGTTTGTTTTTTTTAATTGAAAAAATATCAAATTAGATAGTTACGAGCTAAAATTCTCTGAAATTGAACAACTTTAAATTTGAGAGGTTTCCATAAAATACTAAAATAACGATAGTGCAATGACCTCGAAACTTTTTGAGTAACGGTACATGCAACGGTAAAGATTATTTTTTAGAAGCAAGGTATAGACTGCTGATTTCTTGAACTTTATCAAATCACTGATTAAGTGAATACTTATTGCAATTTGAAAATCAAACAAAGGTATGCAATTTTTCTAAATTCAATTACGATATCATGGAAATAATAAAAATACACATATATTCCAGGCATCTGGTTCTTAAAATTATATATTAACTGGTTTTACATTGTTTATTAATTAGTTATAAAAATGTTATTGAAGGGATTAGTTTTACAACATTGTATTACTTTACGTAAAAAAATTAATTAAGTAATTGACCAACTGATTGAATGATTGACTGATAAATTACTTAGCTGTTAAAGCATTTTGCCCTAAAATGAAATGGGACAGACAGTCAACGCAAACACGATTTTTGGAACTTTTTTCAAAAATATTTCCGGGACGCGTCGTAGACATTTCTAGCAAATTTGGAATTGTCTTCAAAGCCCCACAATAAACCGTTTCAGTAAAAAACAAACGCGCTTCACCTACTTAATGCAGTAAAAAGAATCTTTTCTTACTAGATGCCTGGACTAATAGAATATGTGAGAAATTTAACAGGAAGGAAGTAAATCTAAGTTTAAATTTTAATTAAAAAGAAAAAACAACGTAGTCATTAAAGAATTGAACGTGAAATTCACCTGTTGTTGAGGTCCAGAAATTCTGCTAAGTAACAAAAACAAAACTACAATTAAAACAGAACTTATAACAATTCTGTAATGTCTCAAAATCTTCTTGCATAAACTCCTGCCATCAATTAATAATTCTCGAACAAAGAAATTAATCGTCATGATAGGATGCCGCCATAATGTCAGGGTGGCGGGATCAATATATTTTATGTTTGAGCTCGATTCTTTGTCAAAAGTCTCAGGGAAAAATTCCTTATTCGAGGCATTTGATTGTACTCCATTATCTCTGACTCGCCTTGCAATCTTTTCATTCTCAGGCATCGTAAGATTAATATAATGGATCTGAAATTGAAAAATTATAATCATTAGAAAAACTTCAACATAACACTGAAAATCTGAGGAAAAAATGCAGATGCGCCGTTTAAATTCCGGGCTGTGTTATTCTTGTTATAACTTTCGGGTATCGATCAGTAGCTTTCGAAAATGCAAAGAGGATTTTATTGATAGAAAATTTGGAAAAGCTAACAAATATTTTTAAGATTTTATCAACTACGTTTGCTTAAGACAAACCAAAATCGTAGAAGCTGTTCTAAAATAAAATATAAAATAATTACGTTTACAGGGTGTCTACTCAAATTCTGAAAAAAATCTCTGAAAAATTTCGCATTCTTTAAAAAAATCGAACTGGAATATGTTTACAGTTTCGCGAGTTTATTATAAATATTTTTGTTAATATATAGAGATTCAATCAATATGTTTCATTTATAAAGCTTGGACAAATTATACAACAAGATATTCATCGATTAATTAAATAATTACATAATACTAAAAACATCATTAATCATTTCCTGGATTTGTCTCATAAGTCCATGAATTTGAATAATAATTTAAACCTATTTTTATTTTACCTTCTCATACTAAAAATTGAGTGCATATTTACTTAAAATTAATGTGGGTACTACATTGAATTAAATTTAAACCGCTTCAAATTCCTAGATTTTCAAGTAAAAGTACATGCATTATCAACCAAAAAGTTGAATTTTGAATAAAAAAAACCAAGTAGTTTTATTTTCATCCAAAAAGATGAAAGTTCAACTAAAATGTTGAATCTTTAACTGGAATACTTGAATATTCAACCAAAAAGATAAATTTTCAAAGAAGAAGATAAATTTTAAACCAAACAGATTGATTTTCAAACAAAAAGATTTCTACCCAAAAAGATGAATTTGCAACAAAATATATGAATTTTTAACTAAAAATGATAATATGAAATATATATATATATATATATATATATATAATATAGTTACATTTTCAGTTCTGCAAAAAATCTTCAACCAAAGAAAAATAATTTGCAAAAAAGAGTTACATTTTCAAACAAAGTGATGAATTTTCCACTGGAATAGTTCAATTTTAAGCCATAAAGATGAATTTGCAACTAAAATTATGAATCTTCAACTAAAATAATTGATTTTTCGACCAAAAAGATTAATTTTTAACGAAAACCTACAATTTTCCAACAGAGACTTGAATAGTTAAATTTTCAGTTAGAAAAAAAAAACAATTTTCAACAAAAAACACAACAAATTTTCAACTGGAATGCTGAATCTTTAACTGGAGTAGTCGAATTTCTAAACAAAAATATGAATTTTCAACTAAAAAAGATCAATTAGAATATTTATACATTGAATATGTAGTTACAGTTTTAGTTAAAAAAATTGTCAACCAAAAATATAATAATTTAAACAAAATAGTTACACTTTCGAACAAAGTGATGAATTTTTAACAAAAAAGTTTAACTTTCAACAAAGTAGTTTTGTTTTCAACTAAAATGATGAATCTTTAACTGGAGTAGTTGAATTTCTAAACAAAAAGAAGAATTTCAACTAAAAAAATATTAAATAGAATATTTAAATACATATGGAATACGCAGTTACATTTTCATTTTAAACCAAATTTTCAACCAACAAAATAATAATTTAAACAAAATAGTTACATTTTCGAACAAATTGATGAATTTTTTACTAGAAGGATGAAACTTTAAACTAATATAATTAATTTTTAACGAGATTTCAACTTTCAACCAAGTAATTACATTTTTATGCTTAAAAGAGGAATACTGGACGCAAAATGTAGTGGTTTATATGTATTTCAATCAAAAAAGATTTTAATTCTTAATCAAAAACACAGTTGAAATAAATAAACAAAGACGACTTATCAACATGAGTTTTTTAATTTCCAACTAAGAAAGATTTTTCAGTCAAGGAAGAGGAAGAATTTCAAACAAACTGCTATATTTTCAAGCGAGAAGATACACTTCCAAACAAGAAGATTAATTTTCTACCAAAAGGAACTAATTTTCAAAGAGATATTCGACACCCTAGTTTATATGTACTTTATAATCATTCCAATTTTTCATTATTTCTTAAAAATCATTGAATTCTAACATATTTCTTCAACTTATAGCGCTAATAATAAATCATGAATGAAAAATCACGAAGAATTTATCAAACTAAAAGCTGATCTTTGTCTTGTCGATTATTAAATGCAAGTATTAAAAATTCGGTTTGACTTTATGAAACGTTAGCCTTTTGCACTTGAGATTCTTCTCTTTCGTAAGATCAGGGCTGTGCCTCACGTAACAATAAACAATAATTTATTTTTAAATGTCATTCTTTCATATTTATCGAGTATTTTGTAAAAATGAATTCTCCTTATATGTAAATAAGTTTAATTTCATTTCTTCAGTTGGGAAAAACCATGCCTTTTTTATAAATTGCATAAATTGTTAGAAAAGTTGGAGACAGTAAGTAACTACAGCCCTGGTTTTCCCTCGAGTGACCAACAAAGCAGTAATCACAAGTAATTCTCTCTTGCCACGTCACATATAGGAAAAGAAACCCTTCGAATTTAATCTATTTATCATGATTGAAACATTTTTATTTATTTGCTATTATGAATCAAATTTTCTTATTAATGTTTCACAGAATATTAAAGAGTTTCTTTGATCATTGTAGGTGCATTAATCTTGAAAATTAAAATTTCTCAAAAACAGAAGGCTTCTTCGGAGTTTTAATCAAAACAGGTTTTGTTTGGAAATAAAAATATTAAATTCGAAATCTTTTCATAAGAACTCCTCATTTAGAATGGTTGGTTTTGAAAGAAACATTTTTGGTTCAAAATGAAAGCTTTCAGTTCAAAATTGCACACTTTGGAATGGTTTCAATTTCAAAATGTTACATTCTATTTCTAATGTTTTAATTCAGAAAAGTTTATAATCGCTTTCAATTATAATTTGCTAGGCTTTTAACCTAGAAAGCTTTATTTTTTATCATCTCTAAAATTAAAATTGTTAATTCAATAGGCTTAAAATTGAGAACTTAAAAATTTCCACTGCATTAAATGGGGAAAAAATAAAAGGGAGAGAAGGAGAAGAATATGAGTAAAAAAAGGTCTTATAGGGTGAAAAAGTAACTCGGCGGCTTGAACTATTGGAAAGATGCGAAAAATTGTAACACGTAGGTTGGACTGGGATTGAGGTTAACCTAATTTTTGCCAAAGTTGCAAAATGTCTTCAATCTTCAATGTAGAAACAAACATCCATTAACCTGCACTATACTGAAATGCTATATTATTTTTCATTTCGGAATTATGATACGGTCAAAAATAATTACTTTCAGGTATTCGATTATTTTATTCCACATAGTCGCAAAAATATTATATTGGCAGTTGAAAGTAGTTCCTTTTTGAAGAGTGATCATAAAAACTAAATATCTAGGCTATCTTTAAAAATAAGAATATGAATTTGTTTGAAAGTTGTATGGTATCTAATTGGATCAGGCGATGTCCTATAATATTACCTTTCTCGCTGTGTATGTGGCTATAGTAAACCCCAATTTATGCAGTAAGCATATTTCTGTGCCGAGAACAATACTGAAGTGAACGATTTACTCCAAAATGTCAGTGGCTCGCATATCGCACGTTACCCGTTGCATATCCTTATAAAAAGCTTATTGAAAATTATAAATAACGATTATAATATTTGAGATCAACCTCAAAAATTAGTTGGCCCCTTGCCCAAGCACACTAATGCACACTGATTCACACTGACACGAGGCTGATGACTGATAAGTTAATGACTGACGTGACGCAAAACTTTGCTGATGTCAGCTGATGTTTGATGTTTGACAGAGTTTGACGATGACCGATTTAAGGATGGACTAATGACAATGGCAGAATGCCAGTGACCAATGGTTGGTGGACAATCGCAGACGACCGGACCTGGGGTTGTCGGACCCTCTGTACCTGGGTGGGATTCCGGTGCCTTCTAATCTAGTTGATCGAATCTCTCTTTTTATCGTATCAAAGTAGACGGAAATGTCCGATCGTTTTAAAACGATCGACTGTAATTATCTGTTTCTATCTTATGTGTCAGAAAGAGAGGGGTGACTATCGATGATCGAGAGTTCTTGATTACCGAATATTGTCCCGTCCCGCTCGTTATCACACATGAGATAGAAAGAGATAGTTGCTGCCGATCGTTCCAAAACGATCAAATAGGGAGATTTTGCATATCGTTCCGTAACATACGGTAAACGCTAAAGTCACGTGATGACGTTTCTGCGCATGCTCTACGAGTTTAGCGTTAACGTTTTCCGCTATCCGACGTTCGTTAGCGTATCGTTTAGCGTATACCGTATCCTACGATACGCTACGCA
>CAKNXH010049186.1:0-16439 GCA_932178445.1 Andricus quercusramuli
ATTAAATTTTTATAATAAATTTGTTTAATTGTAAGGTTCTGTTCATTCTCAATCAGGACAAGTATTATTGACATTAATGATTTCAGAAACATTACTGATTTACACTTGTACTGAAAATTAAAAGTTTGAAATCAGTCCAGAAGAAAATTAAAACAATGTAAATAACAGTATGATAAGAAATTTCAGTTTCATATATGCATACATTACGAATATTAAGCATAAGATAGGTAAATATGTTCTTAGTATCCTATAAAATGATACCCTGATGAGGAGATCTAAAATGATCTCGAAACATGTTGGTTCCCAAAAGTAGTATAAAAAAGACGGAGAAAGAGAAAGGAAATGAGAGTGAGGATGGCTTGGTTGTCTCTTTTCCAATTCTCTCCCTCTTTTTTCCTATAGTTATATACTTGTCTCTAATGAGCCGATTAAAATGTTTTTTTGGAAACATATTTTGAGGCCTTTCTATGCAATTCTTTTTCATATATTGAGCTGTTCGAATATGTTTTTTTCAAAAGAACTGAATTTTGGTTTCATAATGTCTCTGAGTCTTTTTGTTCAAAAATGGAATTTTTGCACAGATTGACTTGATAATATTGTGTTTCTAAATGTTCTCCTTAAAAAATTTTAACAAACAGAGACATTAAGCCATAGACCTTGATATTTATTCCTTTGGGTTCGGATTTTAATGCCATTCTCAGGGAATGGGTTTCTGGGTCAACCCTCAAAAATAGCAGAATTTTTAACTGATAAAGAGATACATTTTCAACCAAAAGTGGAATAATTAATTTTGCAGATAAAAAAATAATTGAAGGAAAAATTAATTTCCAACCAAATACATAGTTAAATGACAGACAGACAACGAGAAAATTTTATGATTTTCAGACTCTGTGAGTGTCGGAACGTAAAGATCAGTTAAAAACCATAGATCGAAAATTTTGACGATTCCATTACACTCTCATGAATGAGAATGTAAAAAGCTGAGAGTCGTATCAGAAAACTAAAAACACCTCTATATTCGTCTCCGAAATATCAAGATTCGGTTTTATTTTTTATTTGGTTTGAACAATTTTTGAAATAATTACATTATTTTTTATAGTTCTGCAATTGTTGTAAACAAAATTACTGTCTGATTGAAAATGCTCAATACCAAAGCATTCCTCTTGAAAATATCTCGATACGGTTTTTTACATTCTCATCCTAATGTGAAGGTATTGGTTTTATGTAGAATGTGAATTAGTCGGTTTTCCTCAAATCTCCACGTTTTAAAACCCCCTGAGCTGAAAAAGACGATTTTTACGAAGTTGTCTGTCTTTCTGTAGTCTGTATTTAGTATGTGATCTGTCTCTGTAGGCACGATAACTTTCGAAAGAAATGATCAGATTGGATTGAGCTTTGGCACATTTTCTTAAGCCCTGAAGAAAAAGGACAAGTTCGTTAACCAGCTATTTTTGATGAACATTAAAAAAGATGCAGCATTTTCAAAATATTTGAAATAATTTTTTTGCAGAACTTTAAAATTCTATGTACGGCAATTCGTAGTGCTCAAAAATCTGAACAATTTATCCTCACAACTTTTTTTCGATAAAAAGAAAACTATCAGAGTTATGGCATTTTCCGAATGCAAAAAAAAAACTAACGGAAATCAACATTTTAAGTCAAACAACGCACAATATGAAAAAAAGTCAAAAGAAGGAATACGCTGCTTTTTGCAAGCCCTACAAGATTATCGGAACAACTTTTTGAACTTTCTTGAAAAATCAAAAATTTAAATTCTGACCCCATGAATCATATGAAAAATAAAAAAATAAATTGCATTTTGCATGCACACTAAGCAAGATACAAAAGAACATGATTGAACAAAAATTATCCAGCCAAGAACGAGCTACAAATTGGTTGTTGATCATTTTTTTATAGGACGCGTAGTTTTCGTTTTATTCCTGAAAAATGACATTAAAAAATGAATAAAGAATCTTCCTTTTCAATCTAAAATAAAAACAAAATTTAAAAATCACTTAAAACGTAGAAGTTTTGACAATTTTATAATATTTGCAAAGTAAATTTCTTCTTTTCATCCAAGCCGAGCACGTTATGCGCAAACCGAAAAAAGCCGAGCACGTTATGCGCAAACCGAAAAAAGCCGAGCGCCAAGCGCGAGGCAAAAAGTAGCCGAGCGCGTGGTAAATATATTATCGAGCGCGAGATGCAACAGCCGATAATGTAATTTAATTCGTCTTTCAAAGATATATATTAGGTCTAATAATTTTAAAAAAATCTGAGGGTTGTGTCGGAAAACTGGAAACACCTCTAGAATCTCTATATTCGTCTCCAAAATACCAAAAAAAATTTTTGCTCATTATTTCGTGTAAACAATTTTGAAAGAATCACATTACTCTCCATAGGTCTGCAATTGTTATAAAAAAATATCTGTCGGAATGAAAAATGGAAGTATTGTCCATTCTTTATCCATTTTTCATCCACTGCATTCCTCTAAAAAATATCTCGATGCGGTTTTTTTTCTAACTGTTTGTTGAAAAATGAGGATATTTGTTGTTGAGCGTACATTGGCTGTGTGCCTATAAATATGGATTTAAAACTAATGTAATTAATTTTTTTTGAACTAAGAGTCCTGTCCAAATCGGGTAGTGAGGCAATGAACTTTCGAGTTCGAACTGCTAATCAATTTTTTTTTAAAGAGTCCTGTCGGAAAACTGAAAACACCTCTAGATTCGTCATCGAAATATCAAGATTTGTTTTTTTTTAATCTTGTTTAAACAATATAAAAAAATAACATTGTTTTCCATAGCTCTTCAATTTTTATGAACAAAGTAATCGTCGGAATGATGAATGGACAATACCATTGCATTCCTCTCGAAAATATCTCAAAGGTCTTTTTTTTTGTTTTATTTCCTAACCATTTGTTGAACAATGACCGAACTTATTGTTCAGCGTAATTTTTTAAATTATGGGTCGCAGCATCGACAAGTTTAGACTGGTGATTTTTAATTCTCTTTTATTAAAACTCCTTCGGCTTTAACGAACACATTCTCATCACGGGTCACGTGCTTCGCACTCGATTCTGTCCAAAATTTGAACTTTTCTACATTATATTCAACACTTCTTTATCAAATGTATATATTGTTATTATTATATATTTATATTGCAAAATAAAGTACAAATTTTATTTATCATGATTACTTTAATATTTGTTTCTTATTTTGCATTGAATTTTATTCTCAGCTACCCTGAAAAATGTATCATTTCAATCAATTGATATTATTACAATTCATATTATGCATTGGTATTGGAACATACGTATTTCCGTTGTCTCATTTTTGTCAATGAAAAAAAGTACGCATCCTATCAGAAAAAAAGAAACAATTTTGTTCTGAAACGTTTTAACTGAAAATACGGATCCTAGCGTATGGTGGTTCTAAGCAAATTTGTAGATATAATTTAGGCGAAAAATTTTGTTTAATAAAATTTTATTAAAGCTGGTGTCCTATTTTCGAAAAGTTAATTCTTCTATTTTTAATATATTTTTACAAGAAGAGCTTATGAAAAAGTAGGTCTTTTTTGGTTGAACAACGTTTGTCCATTATTTTTTTTTCCTACCTTGTGTCTCTTTTCAATGAAAATCATTATTTTTATTTTTAGTGTTATTTTCTACGATTAAAACAAAAACTACGCATCCTACCGTGAAATAATTCATTGAGAGTTCATAGCTCTTTTTTGGGTGAGCAACTTTTGTTTCATCAGTTTTTTCATAGCTTGTGTCGTTTTTCCAAAAGTTTGTATTTTATAATTTTATTTTTCAAGATTCAAACCAAAACTATGCGTTCAATCAAACAACAATTAATAAAAAACGTGTGGCTTTTTTTGGCGAACAACTTATGTTGAATCTTTTTTTCGTAGCTTGTGTCATTTGTCCAAGAATTAAATTTTTTTCTCAAATGTTGTTTTTCAGGAATGAAACAAAAACCACGCATCTTATCAAAAAGTAATTGCGAACAAATTTGTAGCTTTTCTTCAGATGAACAGCTTTAGTTTGATTATTCTTTTCGTAGCTTGTGACATTTGTCTAAGAATTCCATTTGTTTCATTTTTAATGTTGTTTTTTACGAATAAAACAAAAACTACGTGTCCTGTTGGAAAAAAAGATTAATAACAAATTTTCAGATCATTTTGTTTGCGTAATTTTTGTGAATTCATTTTTTTTCGTTTCTCGCATAGTTTCACGGCAAACTGGAATTATTTATTTTTCATTATTTTTTGTGCTATCAAAATTAGAATTTTCCATTTTTCACGAAAAATCAAAAAGTTTTTATGATGATCTCGTAGAGCTTCCAAAAAGCAACGTTTTTTGTCTCTTCACTATTTTTCCTATTGCTCATTGTTTGCCTTAAAATGTTGATTTTTGTTTCGTTTTTTAATTTTGAAAATGCTATGACTGTTAATTTTCTTTTTATCAAAAAAAGTCGTGAAAATGAATTGTGTGAGATTCCCAGTACTGCGAATAGCCGCACATAGAATTTTTAAATCTTGAGAAGAAATGATCTCAAAATTTTTGAAAATGCTCTAACTGTTTGAGTTTTCATTTAAAATGGCTGTAACTTTTGTTCCATTTCATTCCTCTCGAAAATATTCTGATGCGGTTCTTGTTTTTTTCATTCTTTCCAAGCATTTGTTGAATAATCAGGGCATTTTTTGTTTAGTGTACAGTTGCTGTGTGCCTGTAGATGTGGATTTGAAACTAATGTAATTGATTGAAAAAAAAAACTAAGAGACGTGTCGGAAAACACCTCTAGATTCGTCTCGGAAATATCTAGATTCTAGTCGGAATGAAAAATAGACAATACCATTGCATTCCTCTTGAAAATATCTCCATGTGGTTTTTGTGTTTGTTTTTTTCTAACGATTTGTTGAACAATTAGGGCATTTGTTGCTTAGCGTACATTTCCTGTGTACCTGTAGATATGGATTTGAAACTAACGTAATTAATTTGAAAAAAATCAACACGTGACTTTTTCCTTTTTTAAACAAAATAGTACATCAAAATTCGAGAAAGTTTGCTTGAATTCGGGGTGAATTGGAAAGAATCTAATTTTTGACTTATTACCATGAGTGACATATTGTTGAAATCGCCAAAAAACTTAGATCTTAAATACAATATTGTCAAATTAATAATTGAAAAATTAAAAATTTCTCATGTTTCGTATTTCACTTCTCATTAGTACAAAGGACCCCCCGCTGGCAAGGGTCGGTGAAAGAGAGCTCAGAAGAGAAACAGGTGTAGACTAGACTAGGTGAATAGGTGGGTGTACCTGTGCTATCGAAACTGGAAATTATAAATAATGTACAGAATTCCTGAAAATGAAACAAGAATTCAACGATCAAATTTGGAAAAACACCACAAAATGCTCCTATTGCAATTCCGACGTTTCGGTGCTCACACAGCACCCTCATCAAGGCAAGAAAAATTAGAGCAGGCAGGAACAGCGACGAAATAACGACGCTATCCCCTCGATACCTGACAACTGAATGATTTATTCGATTTAGATTTAGATTTATTTGCCAGGTATCGAGGAGATAGCGTCATTATTTCGTCACTGTTCCTACCTGCTCTAATTTTTCTTGTCTTGCTGAGGGTGCTGCGGGAGCACCGAAACGACGGAATTGCAATGAGCATTTTGAGGTGTTTGTCCAAATTTTATCGTTGAATTCTTGTTTTATTTTATGGAATTCTGTAAATTAGCTTGATTATTGGACTTTTAATGGAATTTTGAATTCGATTTAGGTGTAATTTAGAATTCTTAAATTTCAATTATAAATAACGATACTACACTAATATATTTGCGGAGTTTTCCGAAAATAAAATTAATCTCTTGTCAGTTTGGGTCCAGTTTGAAAATTTTCGTTCTAGTTTATGATACTAAAATTTAAAACTTTTCAACTTTGAAGGAGCATAAAATCAATTTGAATAGCAAAATTATCATAACAATTTATAGTCTTCTTATATTACTAGGTTATTATGAACGTATTCTTATTTGCTTTTTCAACTTAATTGTCATTCCAGATATTGGACGATTGTCCAGTTATTCTAATTTCAAACGCCTCGATTTATAATTTCTTCTATTTTGAATATATTGAAATTGGGCATTAAAAGTTTCGCTTAAATTTATTATGGAAAACATTTTTAAAAACAAAAACAAAAACAAAGCCTCAACAAAAACCTCTGCGATGCAAAACAGTGGTAAAATTCAAAGGTATATGAATCTGTGGAATGAAATTTGGTCAAATAATTTAAGAAAAAATAATTATAATAAAATTTATTAAGAAGTCTTTTATAAAGTGCCTCATAGAAATTTTTCAGTTTCAATGCGAAGAGTCACCAGGTAATCTTAAAAGCTTATACTTTGAAAAACAATTAATTTTAAGTCTTCATTTGTCAGCGTACATTTTCAGTTAGAAGAATTACAAAATGTAGTTCTCAAGATTAGGTAATTAATTAAAAATTGAAGGCGTTTAAAATTGACATTTTTAATAAGAAACGTTTTCAGGGTGGCCTTTATTTTTATAATTTCTGTTTTTCTCCGGATTCTTTGGCTTAAATCTAGAGTTATCTCTTGGTTTTGAAAAAATATGCTCTCTTTGTCTAATTCACACATTTTCACATGCGAAGAAATACAGTTGTCGCTGAGCATCAGCAAACTTTGTGCAAGAAATCTATTGGTTTTTAACAATATAATAGGCATTATAAGATAATGGTTGTGTCTGATTTCAGAATGACGCATTCCAAACTATAATTTTGAATTTGAATTATATACATTTTACAGATGATAAATACACGTGTTTTAACAATAAGTATCATATTAGGTAGTATTAGGTAATATTTAAAACACACGCATAGATTTTTTTACTCAAAAATGTCAAAACAGTACCATAAAATTTGTAAGTATTTAGCTTTTATGTCTATTCCGAACTAAAAATTGTCTGATCTGAAATAAAGAAGTATACATGTTACAAATCCATATCTACATCTAATCTAATCTAATCTAATTTTTCAACAAATGGTTAGAAAAAACAAAAAAAAGAGCCACATCGAGATACTTTCGAAAAGAATTTTTCAATCCGACAATTACTTCTTTTATAACAATTGCACAACTATAAAAAACAATATATTGCTTTTTGCCATTGTTAATGAATTAATATTTTTCAATGCAACTTATGAAAAAAAAATTATGACCGTATTTTTTCACCAAAAGAAGCACCTTTGAAAAATTGCAACTTCATTTGAGCATCCTCCTGCATGTTGTGGCGTGAACATTCATTGAATAATAAAGAATTAACAAAATGTCTTTTATAGAGAAGAACACATCCCGAAGATGTATGACAGAGCGTACACATATTACGTGACACTCTAAGGGGACGGGTCTGCCCCTAACGTTACAAAGTGTCGCATAGGAGTGGGTTCGCAAAGGTTTTGTAACGCGTGACACAGATCAGATGAAAAAAATAAAATTTCAATCCTTATCGATACATAAAGTAACAATATTATCGTCACAAAAAATTGAGTACTTGCATTTTAAGCCAAAGACTCAACTAAAACAAGGAATTTTCCACAAAATACATGAATTTTCAATTAAAAAGGATAAGTTTTCAACCAAAAATATAATCGTTAACTTTTCAGATAATAATTTAGAAAATGGCAATTTAATACCAAATAGTTGCATTTTCAATTTAACAAAAAAGTTCATTTTGAACCAAAAATGGAATCGTTAAACTTTCAGTTCAAAAAACTAATTTTCAACAAAAAATAAGAATTATCAACCAGTTACATCCAATGAAAAATGACGAATTTTTAACAAAATAGTGGAATCCTCAAACAAAATGATAAATTTTCTACACAAAAGATTATCGTTAGAACCAAGAGGATGAATTTTCAAGGGAATAGATCAATTTTGGACCAAATATTTGAATTCTTTACTGATAAGAGATATATTTTCAAACAAAAGTGGAATAACTGAATTCTGAGATGGAAAAATTAAATAGAAAAAACAAATCCAACAAAATAGTTACATTCCAAAATGAATTGTTTAATTTTCAAACAAGAATTTGCATTTTTAAGAGAAAATTTAATTTACGACCACGTAGTTGAATTTTTAACTTATAAGCGATACATTTTCAACCAAAAGTTGAATTAAACTTTTCAGATAAAAAAAATTATTTTCCCACAAAAACAAAAGAATTTCTAAACAATAGTTAGTTTGAAATAAGCAGTTCAATTTCGTACCAAAAACATTAATTCTCAACGAAAAAGTTAATTTACGGTCAAATAGTTGAATTTTTAACTAAAAAATATAAATTTTCAACCAGAAATGGAATAGTTAAATTTTCAGTTAAAAAAACAAATTTTCAAGAAAAAAACAAATTTTCAAGAAAAAAAACAAACAAATTATCCACCAGTTTCATCAAATGAAAAATGATGAATTTTTGACGAAATAGTTGCACCCTCAAACGAAATAATCATTTTTTGACAAAAAAGAATAATATTATAACCAAAGGACGAATTTAAAAAAAAAAATTGATTTACGACCAAAAACTTGAATCATAAACTTACGACCAAATATTTGAATTTTGCATATACTATAAAAGAAGTTCTAATAAAATAGTTACATTTTTAAATAATTAGTTTAATCATAAACCAAAAATATGAATTTTTAACAAACTGTAAATTCTCATCCTGTTAGTCCACTTTTCTACAAAATTTTCGAATATTTGAGCCAAAAAGACGAATTTCTTACAGAAAAGTTCATTTACGATCAAATAGGTGAATTTTGAATTAAAACCATATATGTTCAACCAAAAAATTCATTTTTTACAATGTAGTTCAACTTTAAACCGAGTAGTTGATTTTTCTGCAAAAAATCAATTCTTAATGAGATATGTAATAGGTCCTAGTATTTCAACCGAAAAAGATTTTAATTTGAGAACAAAAACAGTTGAATTCAACTAAAAAACGACAAATTTCGAACAAAACAGTTTAATTCTAAACCAAAACGGAATCATTTTTAACCAAGCAGTTAGATTTTCAGTCAAGAAAATTAATGCTAAGCAAGAAAAAAAAACTTGAAATTTCAAGTGAAACAGATTAATTTTCAACGAAACAGTTGAAAAAAATTTACTTCCACACTTGGATTCAGCGGCCCCAAAAAATCTCTAAAATTTTGAAATTTTAGTGCGAAATTTGCATTGAGCGACCCTAAAAACGTATAAGTTTGAATTTTTGAAGTCTGAAAGCAAATTTGTATTCAGCGACCGCAAAAACTTACAAATACTCATTTTCATACAAATTCAAAATTTTCAAATTTCCGTATGAGCCATTTTGAATTTTGGAATTATGATAGCAAATTCGAATTCAGCGGCGCCGAAAACATACAGATACTCATTTTTATAAAAATTGAACCATTTTCTCCAACTTTGACATTCACGATTGCATCTTACTATTTGACAGTTTTCAAATGTCGGCCGGCAAAAGGCACCTACCGATTCACTGAGAGTAAATGCAGTGTTGCCAAATCACTGAGGTGGGAAGGTGTGCATCTTACCTGTGATTGGATTTATATATCACTGAGGCGACAACGTACAGATTGTATCTGCTAGTATGGCGACACTAGCGCCGGTGATATATACTCGAACTAGGTAGGCGATATTGCCGGTAAAGGATGAACGTTGTCGCCTCAGAACTTTTTTTCGCCAAATGCATTAAAAGTCCATCTAAAATGGATTACCATCAAAAAACAAGCTAAACGTTGTCGCCTCACTTTTTTGAGGCGACAACGTTATATATGAGGCGACAACGTCTATTATATATATATCTTTGAGGCGACAACGTACAGCGTATACATATATATATATATATATGTATATATATAGGGTAGTGTCACGCCTACCCCGAAAGGGAAATGGCTTAATGGTATACATACATAATAATCAATAAGTATTCCAATAATTATTTCCATAATATTCATCATTGCGGAAAATGTGAGCAGGACCTGCATTTTAACGCCGACAAGATAACCCTCACAATGCCCGTAGCGGGAAACGTGCGCGCCGAATTTTATTTTAACGTAGGCAAAATTACACCCAACGATCCCGCCAGGATCCTGTGTGGGATTCTCTTCTCCGATTCCTCCCTTTATGAACGCCCGCGAATATTTGAAATTTTATTTAAATTAATACTTAAATTTAATTAAAATGCATAATTAATTTCAATCTAAATTACTAATTAATTAATTGATGTTAATAACAATTCAAATATATAAATAATGGAATCTATTATTATTTGAAATTAATATTCACCCCAATTAATTCCTAATGTGTGTTATTATTTATATGATAAAGAATTAATAAAGAGTAATTTTATTTATATAAATTTTTATAAAAAGTACAAAAACTATCGAGAAGAATAATGATATTATCAGATGTTACAAAATTTGAAATTGAATCCAAGTGTACTTAAAAAAAATTGTCGAATACATAATTTTTTATTTGAAACAGGATATTCGCACTTTTGCGTTTTTCTTTCGCTTTACATAAAAATTGTAATTTTAATTCAATCTTCATCATTGACGCATTATTTTGTTCCTGAAGATATTCTCTAAAATTCTATTCATGGGAGTTTTATTATAAATAAGTCAGCCAATTATTATTTCAAAAGATTATTGATAGAACAAAGAAGAACAGCAGTGATACCGTTTCGAAAATCGAAAATCGAACGGACCTTTTTTTCTAGCGCATGGAAATAGAAAGAGAGGTTCTTTCAATTGTCGACTTCGAAACAGCATCAGAGTCCCACTGCAGAAATCGATTCCCGGCGTCGAGAGTCGATATCGGAGTCGAATTCCGGGCGTCGAGAGTCGATTTTGAAGTCAATTGCGGTAAGCGGAGTCGTCTCTAAAAACTCGATTCTCGAGCGTAAGGAATCGAATCCTTCGAAGAATCGGACTCGACTCCGGGCTCCCTATTTTAGAGCATTCTCGTTGTGGAAACCGCCGGGATCTCCACTAAGATTCCCCACCACGAAATTCGGCAGCATCTGACCACTATCTGTTTCAAAAATCCTGGCCCCTCTACAAATCACTGAATAACTCTATCTAAATAAAATCGCGCAAAAAAGGAGAAACATCTTGTCAATCTTCATTTTATTACGAATAAGTACAATATCATTTGATCGCGATGCGTCTATAACTTTCAATGCAAATTTGCAGTGAAGGTACAGAAACGTGGTTAAAAGCTCCTTTTATAACTGGATCAACTTTCGACCGCTGTGTTTCGTAGAAAAATGCATGCATTCTTCTGAAAAGAATTGAGTAGTTACCTTGAAGTTTCATTCATGAGTAAATTTTCGAAAAATTCGAAAACATTTCTAACTTTGGTGTCGGCAGTAAATAAAAGCGAAGGATGCTAACTCAGCTTCTAATCAAGCTGGAAGGCTCTACTGAGCCTCGAAATTAAAAAAAAATCAACCAATTCAATGGTGGGTTTTTAAAAATAGTTAATTACAATGATAACACGCTATCATACATTATGTGTTTTCGGCTTTTTTGGGACTGGAGGTACAAAAGAAGTCGATGATACTCTCAGCGGTTTCCAGGGTATCGATGTCCTGCTTGATCTTCCGCCTCATAAAGTGAACTTTTTTTTCTTCAACCTTCGTACATCTGGTAGAATGTGCCGCGTGGATCATCCGACTTTGACAATAGTGGACGGCAACCACTTCAACGTATCGATTATTGAGATCGACTACCGTAGAAGAAAAATAATATGCAATAGCGTGTTATTGATGTAATTAGAAATTTTCAGAACGCACCACTGAATTTGTTGATTTTTTCTTAATGTTAGGCCTCAATAGAGCCTTCCAGCTTGATAAGAAGCTGAGTTAACATCCTTTGCTTTTATTTACTGCCGACACCGAAGTTATAAATTCTTTCGAATTTTTCGAAAACGTACTCATAAATAAAGCTTTAAGGTAACTGCTTGATTTTTTTTTTCAAAAGAATTCATCCATTTTTTCACGAAATACAACGGTCGATAGTTGACAAAGTTACAAAAGGTTCTTTTAACCACGATTGGCCAACTTCACTGCATTTGCATGGTAAGTTATGGACGCATCGCGATCAAGTGATATTGTTCTTATTCGTAATAAATGAGGATTGACAAGATGTTTTTTCTTTAAGCGATTTTTTTATTGAGTTCTTCAATGATTTGTAGAGGGGCCAGGATTTTTGAAACAAATAGGAGTCACACTGTGTTTGCTGGGTATCATTACAGATAAGGTACACTCTAACTGCAACGAGAATGACATCGTTACAGAACAACAAAAAGGATGTTTTAGAAACTTGCAGGACAGTAAAGATTTAGTCAACATAGACGTTGTTACAAGGAAAGGTTTCGATCCATACGACAGGACTATTTACTTGAAGTCATAAAAAATTACAAAATCTGCCCCCGCATTATAGACTTTCTAAGTCGTGCGATAATTTTTGGGGTACAAGCATCAAGTATTTTGTTCATGGACAACCAAGGATAACTAGATCAATACGCATTACGAGGGATATCTTTCAAAGAAGCTCCTACAGTGCATTATGGTTCTGTTTAGCGTTGAACAAATTGAGCAAAACTCTGAAAAGCGTGTCTCATGCGTTCAAAATACATGATCATGAGGATGGTCATCAACTGACCCATCTTCTATACATGCATGATCAATAAAGTTCACGTTGATTTCGGGCTAGATAAATGCAGATAAGTGCATTTAACCAGAGAAGAATTGGGGGCCGCAAAGCTAGAGAACGAAAACGAGAATGACATCAAAGTGATCGCGGAGGGCAAGTCATTAAAATACCTGGGTATTCTTGAATCTAAGGGTATTCAGGATACGGTAGTTAAGAAAAGCTTAACGACTGCCTTCATGACAAGACTCAGATTCGTTCTGAAGAGTTCTCTCAATTCGCAAACAAGATCAAGAAAATCAGAAACTATATCATCTCTGTCCTTACGTACTCCTTTGGACTCATAAAATGGCCGAACATCAAAATTGAAAGGTTGAATAGAACCATTAGCATACAGATGATGAAGCACCGAATGTACAACAGTAAATCGGTGATTCAAACAGTAGTTCTACCACGACATAGAGGCGATAGGAGCGTTTTAGATGTCAATAAACTGTGTAAGTCACAAATTATACAGTTGCGAGAATATTTCAACAATTAAAAAATTTTTAATGTTCGGAGAAAATCATATAAAATATATCAAAAGTATTTATTCATCAATTTTGTGTTTATTCTGTTAATAATTTGAAGTCAAAACAAAATAATTGACCAGGGAGAAATGTCATTGCATAATTGAAGCCTTTACAATTTACATAATATCAAACACGTTAATTGGAACATAATTGATACCTTGATTTTTTTCTGTATTTCTGACTTTATGAAACATTTTGAACTTTAAGCGGCTCTCCTAAAAAATTTGCTGAAAGTGAGAGATGTATACGGTAAGAAAGAAAACTGGAGTGGTATATGGAAGAAAAGGGATGGGGTCAACTTTGCACGTAGCAACTTTGCACGTGCCCAACTGTGCACGTCGATGGCCAGACGGACAACTGTGCACGTCGTTGGTCAGACGGACAACTGTGCACGCGCCAACTGTGCACGTGCCATCTGTGCACGTGCACAGTTGTCCAAGTACCAACTGTGCACGTGCACAGTTGTCCAAAAGACAACTGTGCACGTCTAAATTTCGACGTGCACAGTTGTCCAAGTACCATCTGTGCACGTGCACAGTTGTCCAAATGACAACTGTACACGTCGAAATTTAGACGTGCACAGATGGAATCCTGTGCACTTTAACGTGCACAGATGTCACTTGTCCAACTGTGCACGTGCACAGATGTCCCTTGCCTAACTGTGCACGTGCACATATGTCACTTGCCCAACTGTGCACGTGCACATATGTCCCTTTCCCAACTGTGCACGTGCACAGATGTCACTTGCTCAACTGTGCACGTTTATGTCCTTACGTAAGGGTTTATACGAGGGTGATCCTCTGTATCTATGTATAATAAATTTTTAACAGTTAAAATTATTAAATCCTGGTGGAATGGAGCGTATCAACTTTCTTAATGTTAGTTTGAAAATATTTCAAATATTATTTTTAAGAAATTATTCTTTTCAAATTATTAAAGATATATGAAAATCTCTCTTTGTTCGACCTGAATGCCTCCAATTTGCTGAATGCCTTGCTTTCTCTGAATTTCTTCAATTCTCTGAATTCCTGGAAATCTGTGAATTCTTCGAATTTTCTGAATTCTTTGAATTCTCCGAATTCCTTGAACTCTCTGAATAACTTGAATTCTCTGAATTCCTTCAATTCTCTGAATTCCTGGAAATCTGTGAATTCTTCGAATTTTCTGAATTCTTTGAATTCTCTGAATTCCTTGAACTCTCTGAATTACTTAAATTCTCTGAATTCCTTGAATTCTCTTAACTCCTTGAATTCTCTGAATCCTTGAGTTCTCAGAATCCTTGAATTCTCTGAATTCCTTGAAGTCTCTGAATTACTTAAATTCTCTGAATTCCTTGAATTCTCTGAATTCCTGGTATTCTCTGAATTCTCGGAATCCTCTGAATTATCTGAATCCTTGAATTTTGTGAATTCCTTGTATTCTCTGAATCCTTGAATTGACTGAATTCTTCGAATTTTCAGAATTCTCAGAATTCTTGGAATTTTCTGAATTCTATGACTTCTCTGAATCCTTGAACTCTCTGAATTCCTTGAATTCTGTGAAATCTTCGGATTCTCTGAATTCTCTGAATTCCTTTAATTCTCTAAATTCCTTCAATTCGTTGAATGCCTCCAATTCGCTAAATGCCTTGCTTCCTCTGAATTCCTTGAATTCGTTAAATTTGTTGAATTCTCTGAATTCCTTGAATTTGTTGAATTCGTTGAATTCCTTGAATTCGCTGAATTTCTAGAATTCGCTGAATTTCTAGAATTTGCGAAATGCATTTAAATTTGCTTAATGTCTAGAATTCTCTGAATTTCTTGAATTTTCGCAATTCCCTGAATTATCTGAATAATCTGAATTCTCTGAATTCCCTGAATTCTCTGAATTCCTTGAACTCTCTGAATTACTTAAGTACAACCCTTACGTAAGGAGATAAACGTGCACAGTTGGGCAAGTGACATCCGTGCACGTGCACAGTTGGGAAAGGGACATCTGTGCACGTGCACAGTTGGGCAAGTGACATATGTGCACGTGCACAGTTGGGCAAGGGACATCTGTGCACGTGCACAGTTGGGAAAGTGACATCTGTGCACGGCAAAGTGCACAAGAGTCCATCTGTGCACGTCTAAATTTCGACGTGCACAGTTGTCCAAGTACCATCTGTGCACGTGCACAGTTGTCCAAATGACAACTGTACACGTCGAAATTTCGACGTGCACAGATGGGCTCCTGTGGTCATGGACGTGCACAGTTGTCCGTCCGGCCATCGACGTGCACAGTTGGGCACGTGCAAAGTTGCTACGTGCAAAGTTGTCCGTCACCCGGAAGAAAAGTCAGTTGCAGCTGTTTAGTACATCGGATTAAACCAGAAGCAAAGCAATCTGCAGTGGAGCCGTTGAGATTCATTGGTCGGCTTTACACCGACGAGCGGAAGGTTAGTTTCACGCGCGTAGAACTGTTGGTGGGAGAAAAACTTTCACCTCGGAGGGCGCGTGAAAGAAGGGTTGCCCAATCATAAAATTCATGTACTCCAGCTGATGGAAACTGTCGGTAACGTAGGTCATCAAAGGTAAAGATGTGTAAATGATGTATAATGACTGTTTGCGTATGAAGTAACTACAAAAAATAAATTTGAAGTCAGCTATTACAAATAGTTTATTGTGCAGACAAATCAGACATTTAAAATTTACATATCAAAATTACATTTAAGCAAAACAATCATAATCAATCCGAATCCCCTTTTCAACATGCAGCACAAAATACGATTTTTGGCACAATAAACACTTTTAAAGTTATTAAAATTTGAAAAAAAAAACAGTGCAAATCTGCGGCGTGTGTGCGTCGTGTGCATCATTACCTACCGACAGTTATCGGCAGTTTCGATCAGCTGGAATATCTGAATTTTATAAGTTGGCAACCCTTCTTTCAAGCGCTTTCTGAGGTAAAAGTTTCTCCAGCTACGCGCGTGAAACTTACCTTCCGCTCGTCGGTGTAAAGCCGACCATTGTCGGCTCTCGACTCATATCAGTTAAACGCACGCGTCTGACTAAAAATGGCTCGCGCCACTGCGGTGCATACTATATAGGCGAAGTAGTGGCCCCATTACACTACTATCGGCGCAAAAATTATAGGCATCTGCCTTTGAAACTTAACA
>CAKNXH010049188.1:0-12021 GCA_932178445.1 Andricus quercusramuli
ATTTGTTTATAACATGAACAAATAATATTGATTGACAATTCTTCGTCACTTAACATCACCACCTATGTAATTTGAAGACGATTAGAAAGAAAAACTATTACTTTCTGTCTATAAATGACAAAACTATGCTTTTGTTTATAAAATTTGTTTATTAATTAAACAAATAATATCAAATGACCAATCTTCATCACTAAATATTACCAGTCATATAATTTAAAGTTACTAAGAAAGAAAAACGATTACTTTCTTCCAATAAACGCCTAAACTATGCATTTGTTTACATAATTGCGCGTGCTCGACCAGCGCTGGAGGTCGGAGCGCGGTCACAAAAAAATCAATAACTTTTGAACTACTGCAAAATACCAACTTTTTTTTTTACCAAAATTTTCGGAAGAGATTGTAGAATCTAATGGAACGTGGAAGAATTCTTTCACAGGCGGAGAAGTTTAATTATTTTTCAATTGTTTATAACAAACGATTATTTAAACAATAAAAAAATGTTTTTCACTACTGAACAATTTTTTAGCGTAAAGTATACTTCGTAACAAAAATTTTCACGACTTAATTTTTGAATTTCGATGAACCGTTCGCGAGTAAATAATTTTTGAAAAAAAGTGATCAAGAACTTTGATTGTTAATAACTTTTGAAAAAATAAATTTTTTGCAAAAATATTTCAGGGGAGTTATTTTGATATAAAAGCGAATTGAAAACTGTATACATTAACTGAAAATAGAACTATCGATTTAAAAGTGGCACACTTGAGATATTTTGACCCAGGTACAACTCAGATCTTTCTGACATGGAACCTCTCGTAAGAAAAAATCAATCATTTTGTTCTCACTCTGAAAACGTTCCTCCAACTCCTCTAAATTGTGAGTCTTGAGCCACTCTCTCACTTCATCCATATTTTCTGGAAGCACTATTACGCACAATGAAGCACAAAAAACACAACACAAAAACTGAACTTCTATTATTATCACTAGCGTCGGATAACCACAGATCCTGGATTTTAAGTGTAGCGTCGCGTCGGGTAACCGGGTACTGACTGTCGCCAAATTTTCCACTACTTTGAGTAATTTCGAGGCATCTTCAAGTTCAGGACTCAAAAATGACTCATATATACCTGAAAGCCCTTTGGGGAGGGAAGCTTTTCTAATCTCAAGAATGTATTCTTAATTGGCTAAGAGGACATTCTTACATTGAGAATACCAACTGCTTTCAAGATCTAAGTGGGAGATATTCTTAAAATTTAAGAATATTTCTCAAGTGGGAGGAATAAGAATATTTCCGTCTCAAATTAAGAATACTTTTTTTTCGGTGGGGGGCTAGTCGGAGAAATTTTGTAGGCAATGTCCCTAGTCGGGAACTGGCCGGTCGCTAGTGGAGTTCTTTTTGATGAAGCTATTTCAAAAAATCCTAATCCTCTGTATAGGCTATTTTCATGTCAAAATTCCTAGGCGGGTCCTAGTCGGGCTCTGGTCGGGCTGTTGTTGTTTTAATATACAATTTTTAATATCAATTTAACGAGACATTAAGACTGTTCATGTGTTCTAAAATATCAAAAAAATGTGAATACAAATATAGCGAAAACAATTTTTTTCCGTTTTTTTCTTAAGGAAAAAAATTCTAAGTTCCATCTTTAAGATAAATTGTAAATGTTCAGAAAAAATTAAATTCGATTTAATTCTCAATCGTCGAAAATAGTCTAAAACACCTAAAAAGCAAAACGTTATAGAAAAGCTTTAAAAAATTTGTCTATTAAAAAAATTGTCGCGATACGCGATATAATTTCAAGTTCCGTGGATACAAATCATAAATGCTCATTAAAAATGACATTTTATGACAATATCAAATTTTTAAAATAGTCTAAAACGCGAAAAACAAAATTTTACACGAAGAAAAATTGTAATCGATTTAAATTATTTATTAAAAAAAATTTTTTATTTATATTCATGTTAACAGTTCATTTATTTTACATCTATATTATGATGTCGTATAATAATAAAATAATTAATAAGGAAAAAGAGTTGAAAAATTCTTGTCATAACTTTTATGAGCTGTAGCTTATGAAGGTGGCTTCTTCATCTAGTTTCAACTCGCATGTTTAGCGCAATGGTAAAGGCTACCGACTGCTAGGCGACAGATTCAGGTACAGATGTGGCTTCGAAACCCCGTAGCGTTAGAAATTTTATTTGTAATATAATGTTAAAAAATGTAATATATGTATTCATTCTAAGCAGGGCAATTAACACTTATAGACAAAATACTCGCAATCCATTATTATTTATTTTTTAAATACTTTTTTTGTTACATCATTAGAGCATAGCAATAGTGGTACTGCGCCAGTGGTGTACTCTCACCTGGGTAGTACCCGACTAGACCCCAACTAGATTCCGACTGGGATAAGTGGGGTCATCCGGCCAGCCCCCGACTAATTCACCGTGACGAACTGGTCGGGTACTGGCCAGTTGACCCGACTAGCCCCCGACTTAAAGTGGGGTCAACTGGTCTGGTACCCGACCAGCCCCCCATTTGCATTCCCACACGTGTCCTGATTTTCTCTTTACTCTCTTTGACTAGTCGTTTAGCTTTCCTATTTTTGTGTCTGTAATCATTTTTAAGTCTAGTTCTCTCCTCATCGCTAAGACCTGTCATGTTTAGCGATTTATTGTGCGCTTCTTTCTTTTCTTTTTGGGCTGCCGCAATTTCATCATTCCACCACGCATCGCCATACTTTCTTCCTACAACCGCCGCACCACATACTTCGGTCGCAGTTTTGACAATGATATCCCGTAACAAAGTCCACGCGCCCTCTATATCTTTATTGCTTATAAGCGCTTCCCACGTTGCCCTATCTATGTGTTCAGTTAACCTCTTTTTAAACTCTGTTTGCACTTCTTGTCTCTGTAAATTTTCAATTTTTATTCGTGTTTGTTTCGTTTTCCTTGTTTTCTTTGTTCTCCATCCCTGCCCTAAGTTTATTTTGCAGACTAAAAGGTAATGATCAGAATTGTATTCGGAACCCCTCATGACTCTTGTATCTTTAACTAGTTCTCTTAATCTTTCATCCGCAATAACAAAGTCAATTATGCTGTGGCTATTTCCTTTGCGCCAGGTGTACATGTGGATCATTTTATGTCTAAACCAAGTATTTGTAATAAATAGGCCCTTTTCTAAGCGTAAGCTAACTAGCTTTTCCCCGTTATAATTTTTTCTTGTTGGATCTCCAAAATTACCTAGCACCCTTTCTGTATCTGTATCCTGACGTTGGACACCGACCCATCCGTTCATATCTCCTAGCAGAATTATTCTTTCACCTTGATCGCAAATACTTATTGTATCGTTTAGAGTGTCCCAGAAGGCGTCCTTAACTTCCCTCGAATCGCTATCAACTGGTGCGTAGCACGCTACGATAAATAATCTTCTGATTCCTACCTTCTTTCTAGCCCATAGCAATCTGGGTGATACAAAATTATGCTCTATGAGATGATGACTTGCTTTTTCATTCATAACACCGGCACATAAAAAAAAACCACTTTTCTGTTCTACAGATGCGACACATGTATTCCTATGTATTCTGACCCGCTGAGCACGAATCCGTGGTCCGTTTGACCCCAGCACATCTGGGTCAAGGGCATTTGAAGGTCAAACGGACAGAAAAGTCATTTGGATGAAGATAACTACCATAATTTATGTTTTTTAGGTCGCTGAAACCGAATCCGGGGTCCATTTGGACTCACCGAGTCAAGGTCAAGGTCATTTCAAGGTCAATTTCGTTCATTCCTCTAAAAACAAATTTCTGACTGCAAATTCTGAAAGAACGGAAGATTTTACATCCAGATATGTATGTTTTTATATTTTTATGACGACCTATAAGGTCATGTTAAGGTCATTTCATTTAAATATACAGATGATTTATATGGGTAAATGGTAAATGGGCTACATTGGACTAGACTACCATACTCATATGTTGTGGGGGTCGCTAAGTCTGAATCCGAGGCCCGCTTGACCCCACGGTCCCAAGGTGAAGGTCATATCAAGGTCATATCAAAGTTAGATCGAAAGAAAAATGTGTTACCGATCCAAAATTTGACTTCTACATGTGGGTAAACTTTCCCTGGCGTCTCGATATTTTTCTGCTTTTACCCACGCTTGTAAGGAACTTTTGACAGCTCTAACGATTCGGCAAGTGAGCTTTTATGAAGCCGCCCTTATCCGATTTGCCTGTTACACCAACGATCAGCTAACTTCACTTGAGCGACCAAAGCTAGTGGCTTCAAATTTTAAAGACGGTGGTGACAACTTTTATGAGAACAAAAGACAGTTTCTGTAGGAAGTTACCTGCAACACCATTTACCCGAAGTTTTTTCTGTGCTCCACGTGGTGACGGCGGAAAACGGATTTTTTTCTTGCTTTTCATTTTTCGGCTAAGCCCTGTGGTGAAGGCATTGTGCCGTCATGGCTGGCACGAGAGAAAGTACGATGCAGGGTATTGGACGCCCAGTATCGGCGATTGGTCAGGGTGAGGAAACGGGCCCGCAATCGTCGTCATCCAGCTACCGCCACCCTTTATTGGTTGGCGATTCAACTGATAAAGAATATAAAGCTACAACAAGTAATCATGTTTTTACCAGCCATGACTGCAACAGCGATAAAAATGTTTTTTGCTACGTTTGTGGAAAGTATGAAGTCATCACTTGCCGTAGGTCAATAATGAATGAGCAATGTAGAGACATATATCGTCAATGTTATAAAAGAGAAATTTCCCTTCAAAATGAAACATTTGCTCCAGATAGCATTTGCAGTGCTTGTTACACTATGCTTTTACGTTGGAATAAAGTAAAAAACAATAAAATGTTAAAATACTCCTCACCGGTAATATGGTCAATACCTCAATCAGAAAAAGACTGTTATTTTTGCAACACAAAAGTTAAAGGATTCAACGTTAAAAACAAATCAAGAATATCTTATGCAATAGTGTCTTCTGTCATAACTGCAAAGTCTAATCAAGAGTCTGCTATCGAAAATATGGATACGAGCTCAATGATAAATGAAGCTTCGACAAATAAAGAGACAGATAGAGAGGTTATGTTAGACGGTGAAGAAGAATCTGATGATTGCTCATACGAAGACCATGAAAATGAAGAATATGTGCCAAAATTGCGGAGAAAGCAAAAAAATGAATCTATAAGACTATTCAACCAAGATAGTTTAAACGATTTCATCAGGAGCATGGGTCTTCCTAAAGATGCTTCTGAATATATGGCAGCTGAGTTAAAGAGCCGTGGAATGGTAGAACAGGGGACGAAGTCATCTTTCTACAGGAATCGAGAAAAGAAGTTCCGTCAGTACTTCAATAAAGATGAAGAAGGTATGTTGGTATATTGCAGAGACGTTAACGGTTTGATGAATGAACTAAAAAAGGATGTTTACGTTCCAGAAGAATAGAGATTGTTTATAGACTCGTCAAAACAAAGTCTTAAGGCAGTGCTGCTTAACAATGGAAATGAGTACGCAAGTCTACCAATAGCGCATTCAACAAAATGAACAGAAAGTTACGAAAACGTCCAATATATATTGGAGAAAATTGAATATGACAAACATAAGTGGCAAGTTTGTGTTGATTTAAAAATCATAATCATTCTCCTTGGTCAACAATCAGGATATACAAAGTATCCCTGCTTTTTGTGTTTGTGGGATAGCAGGGATCGCACGAATCATTACAAGAAGAAGGTTTGGCCAATAAGAGAACAACTTGAACCTGGAAATCATAATGTACTTCAACAACCTTTAATTGATCCATCAAAAGTATTGCTCCCGCCTCTGCACATTAAACTTGGACTTATGAAACAATTCGTCAAAGTTTTGAATAAAGAAGGAACATGTTTTCAGTACTTGACAAATGAATTTCCTCGATTAAGTGATGCTAAATTGAAAGAAAGTAGATAGGCAGGGCCGGTTCTGGACAAATTAGTATTAGTGAGTATCGGTGTGTGTGTGTGTCCGTGTGTATCCGTGTGAGGCTGGCATGGACACCGTGCTGCTTAGCTTCTAGAACATTCTCGACGGATCCTGGAGCTTCTCGAACATTCTCGAACATTCTCGAAGCTTATGATGACGTCACAGAATATTTCGCAATTGTCAGAGCCGAATTGATGTCAAAACGCGTTCAAGGTTATTACGAGAAAAACAAGAATGATTCATTGCTTCCTTATAGATAAAACAGTCATATTTAAGGCGCAAATATGCAAGTGTGTCTGTATGTGAAATTTGATGTGACATCCTGTTTTCACCCGTAGGAATTTGATTTATTCTCACGGATCAGGTTGCATCCGGTAGCTACTCTAGTTTTTGAGAATTGTACGAAACGGAATTCATGAATATAAAACGCATTTTGAATTTTACGTAAAATAGCTTCAAGGTTACATTTTTTTTCATTTGCCCTTGAAGTTACATCGCAAAAATGTTTTCTGCTTAGGTATTAACCTTCATAATAATGATAATCCTCAGCTATATGAGGCGCGAGCTGCAAACAAATTTCCAGTGTATTACCAGATTCACCGTGCTAAGCTTCTCGAGCATTCTCGAAGCTTATGATGATGTTACAGAATATCACACAATTGTACGAGCCGAATTCATGTCAAGACACGTTCAAGGTTATTACGAGAAAAACAAGGATAATTTATTGCTTTCTGGAAAGAATTTTTGTCGTCAACAACTTTCAAGGTTATGGTATCCAAACGTGTTGATTATAATGTAGAACGTTCTGGCAATACTTTCAAGGTTATAACGAGAAAAACAAGGATGATTCATTGCTTCTTCACAGATAAAACGTTCTAGAATATTCTTGATGGCATCATCAAAAATATACTACGCAATTTCTGGAAAGTATTTCTTCCGTCAGCAGCTTCAAGGGTATTGTAATGATGCATCACATTTTGCGTTGCAATAATTATATCCCGAACGTGTCCATTACCGTGCAGAACGTACTAGAACATTGTTGCATCATATAATGCAAAAGTCTTCTGAAATTTGGTAGAGGGAGTAAGCGTCTATAAAAGAAGGTCAGATTTTCTCTTTCATCAGTCTATTGTCAGATGTCAGATTGTGAAGAAGAAGAAAAGCGACAAGAGCTGAAAAATCGTGTAAACGTATTCCTACAGAGAATTCGAGAACTAAAACAAGTAATACAAGTGCGAATAGATTCACAAACTTTAACGAGAAACTTTAGTACTTTGAATATTGCAAAAAGTGAAACGGTGAAAAAAAATGGATTACTCCAAACTAAATAAAGTTGCCATCAATAACAATTTCCTTCCAACGAAGAAGCTCAAGGACCTAGAGCTGAACAAAGACTATGAAATTACAAGCATCAGGAAAGTCACAACACAGTTTGGAGTGCGATTCATTGTCACGATAGAAGACAAATTCACCCTTTTTCTACCAGCGAGGATGACCAATCTGCTGAGTGAAGATGAAAATCTGCTGTTGGGAATGCAAAAGTCTGGTGAAGATGGTGATCTCTGCATGCGGTATTTGGGTGGATGCTACAATTCCGTCGAATTTGTAAAGAAAAATATATAAAGTTAAGAGTCTTCAACTATCACTCAGTATCTGAAAGCAATCAACATCATCATCATGCCTCATACACCTCGAAATCAAATGTTACATGCAACTACATACAATCTGAATTCATCATTCACAAAGCAAATTATCATTGGTGCTAATTTTAAAAAAGACGGAAATCTCGCCTCATCTGTGAAACTGTTAGCCAGTCATCCACTTGCAAGTATAACCCTGAATCCTGAAGACTGGAAATTATTTAAAAGTTACTTCAAACTCATTTCACTGTTCTTTGATGGCCAAGAGAAGCAGCAATGCATCGACTGTGGAAATTTCCATATACATATGACTACATCTTTTGGAAATTATATAGTGGCTTTGGAGCAAATTCAAGATACTCGAAAATATTATCCATTTGTACTACAAGAAACAACGTTTACTGTTCTCCAGGAAGTCAGTGTTTGTATCGACCGGTATCTTCTGGAGCAGAGTCTTATGCCGTTTCAACGCACAAAGGATGTCATCATTGAAACCATCGCTGAAGGTGTTTGGTGCAATGTGAAATCACCTTGTGTGAAAAGTGTAAAATCTTATATACAAAAAAATTATGCAAGTTTAAAAAATAAGGCAATGAAAAAACTTATATTTAATAATCTCATGCGATTTGAAATTCTGTTTCTTGAAATGATTACTTTTTACAATCAAAATGTGTGTGAAGAAGTGATTGAAAAATTACCAGAACTCAGACGTGTGAACGGTACTTTTGTACATTAAAACTTGTCATGTATTTTATTAGTATGAGAATTTGAATAAAAGTATAATTTAATCCAAATTCGCCTTTTTCATTTAATAGATTAAGGGTAGATAGATGAGTAAGTAAAAAGATATATGTTTGATAATAATCAATTTTATTCAGAAAAACCTTAATATTAATACAAAGATACTTACAAACTAGACTTATCTATCCAACTATTGTGAGAGTCGTCAAACCCTAACCATTTTACAAACAGCTCATTTCCACGTTTTTTCAGTACTTTTTCCACAAGATAAATGTCTGGATGTCTAACTTTGCCAAGTTCTTGTTCATAAAAACTACCTGCAATAGCTTTATCTCGATAATCTTTAAGCATATACGTCACTGGTTCAGTATTCTTAACATGACTTATGGTAAATATTTCAGTTGTCCAATTCGGTGTGTAGCCTTTCTCAAAAACATGCTTAAATTTACTTATACGAACTTTATCTCCAACTTTAAATTTAGCTTTCTCAACTGCTTGTTTCACATTGAAATTTTTGTATACATTGAACAACAATTTTTTCTCAGTTTGTTTAGTAACATCTTTTGGTTTCATTCTAATAGTCCGATGTTTGGTATCGTTGTAAGAAAAAATTAAATCTTTCAAAATATCTATCCACTTATAATTACCCTGCAAGCTAAATTGCATCCACATTTTATTTTTCAAGGTACGATTAAATCGCTCGCAAATTGATGCTTTTAAATTGCTAAATGTTGAGTACAAATTTATCTTATATCGCTTCATAAGCTTCTCAAAATGCGAGTTGTAAAATTCTTTACCTCTATCAACATGTAAATTTTTTGGTACGCGTCCTTTATCAAGTACAGATTTCATGGCTGCAGCTACATCATCACCCTTCTTGGATTTAACGGGAACAGCCCAAGCAAATTTTGAAAATATGTCAATTACAGTTAAGATGTACTTGTATCCTTTGTTTACTTTCTCGTACGGTTGCATTTCAACAAGATCAGCTTGCCAGGTCTCATCAATTCCACGGATGTCAAAATGTCGACGTTGGTAATTCCTTCTAGCTGGCTTGTGCAGCTCCTTCACCAACTGCTGCTTCTCAACGTCCATTTTTGAGTGCATTCAGTCTGTTGTCTACTTGACTAATGAGCTCTGAATTTCGATACACCAGTTTTTGAATTGATTCAACATCAATTTTCGCATTTTTGAAAAGTTTACCTGTGGAATTTTCCAAAGTCTCAATCATCATATTATTATTGACTACTTCAGTTCGCAAGGAAGCTATAACATCGTAGATAGTCTGAAGTTCACGCTGTATCATATGTTGCACGATATTCAGATTAACAGCATCATTCTGCTCTTGTGCATCAGCCACTTTACACAGCCTTTTATTATTCATGTCATAATCTCCTTCAGATGTGACTTTGAAGCCAATTCCAGGAGGACCACGACTTGTACTCCCTGCTCGCTTGGAATGACGCCCGAATACATCGATGCTCATCTTGTAAATGATTGAAATACGGGCAAAACACTCATTAATATATAAATCCAGCTTCTCGCAGCTCTTCAATAATTGATATAATTTCGTTTGTGTGACTTGGATTTCCAGCTGCTTGAGACGCTAGCAGTAAGCGTAATCGATCTACCAATTCATTCGGGTCATCCCAGTAAATGTAGTCCATCAGACTACCCTGTCTAGCAATCATGTGTTGCGGGATCATACCTTTACCTGATAATGATTTTCGACTTTTACTTCGCCTATTTGTATTTTTTGATGGAGACGTGGGAATTAATTTCTTTATAAAATTTTTATATTTAAAGGATTGATTGTCACGAATTTCACCATCTGGTTTATAATTCTTTTTATACGCGTGTGGTGCAATGATAATTTGCCTATAATTGTCATGATCATTGGGGGTTATAGAGGACTCTTCGGGAACTTTTTTAAATAAAAGTTCGAGCAAGCCTTTACTTTTGGGAAAATTCAAATTACCCACATGAATATAGTTCTGACTGAAACTTATCGGAGAATCTCCAATCCTTAATCTATCTCTCGTTAATTTTCTCACTCCATACACATTATCGAGTTCTCTGCTTCTTTCACCCAACAATATGAGATACTTGTTTGCATCATCATCAACAATCCATGAAGATGTAGGCATTTCTGAGTTATTTTCCTCTTCACTACGAGCTGATAACTCCATGTTACTGGGATATTCAGTCTCGTCTGCTTCTTCCTCGTCATTAATTGATTTATATGACAAATCATCATCACCATCATCATCATCATCAATACTTTCTTCTACTTTACTCTTTGCTTCCCCTTCTTCTTCTTTACTTTTGATTGGCTCAAGTTTTTTTTCTTTCATATTCTTGAGACCACCAACAATTTTCTCGAGTGGATTAACAATGGGCTTAAAAGTGTCACTTAATGTTTGTTCAACTGTTTCTTTACCCAACTTTATTAACCTATGCTTCCGTCGAATTGATTCACTAGCTCTAGCAATTTGATGTAAAATATTTTTTTGCTTTTGGAAATTTTTCTGACGTGAAGACATGTTGATACATCAACGTCTAAGGTGCGACTGTTTCTGTATTGATCACAGCATATGTATATATTACTTTTCCAGATTTATGAAACAATCAAAACCTTTCCTATATCTACCTTGATTAAGATTCCTATCCTTGTCAATTACAACGAATCCATACTTATCACCATTCCAGCAAGCTAAACACATATGTTTAAATTTTGAATAAGTCATATCAGTATTCACATGATCATCATAAATATGCTTTAGATTCATTTCATCTTGTTTAAATAACACAAGTAAATTAACATTATCGCGTACAAGATGTTTAGGAATATGGGCATATGTCTGGCTCAAGTAAAAACAGTCGACATCCTTGTGTCTACCCATAGAAAAAAATGCTCTTATATTATCCTGTTTCTCGCAAGCCACATCATCAAATACAATGACTGAATTTGGTTTTGCTTCACTTGGCATTATAACCTCCTCATGCTCATTGAAAGGATAGTACTCAACGCCATCTACAGATTGAAGGACTTTTTCCAAAAATTCATACTTTGGTTGATTCAGAGATTTTGAGTAGATGTAAATATTTTCGAATCTTAGTCCATTTGGATGTATCAGTAGAGCCAGCAAAGCATTTGTCTTTCCACAGTTGGAAGGTCCACAAAATATTGCTCGTACGCTGTTTGGTAACAAATGTCCATGTCGTTTTCCTCTATTCTCGTTTTGAACAAGCAAATCAAAATTCTGGATAGGTAGTTTCACAGGTTGTGTTTTAAACTGCATCTTGACGAAGACTGACTGGAAATCCTATAAATATATTGGTTATATAGGTTGAACCTTCAGTCTGAAAGTATCCCTTGCATAGATATGATCGTTCACAGAGGCAAACGAGTCAGTTGTAAACGAACCTCGAAGCAGGCAAGACGTGGAAGAGGTTTGCTCAACAAAATCATCAACAATTTGCCGTTTGAGTTGCACTTGCCTGGTTACCAGTACTGTGGACCAGGTACTAAACTAGCCAAACGATTAGCACGAGGTGATCCAGGAATCAATCCACTGGACGCTGCTTGCAAAGAGCACGATATAGCCTACTCACAGAATAGAGAAAATATAGAGGCTAGAAACTCAGCTGATAGCGAACTAGCTGAAAAAGCTTGGA